>JAOWBN010223250.1:0-13076 GCA_028565015.1 Pinguicula moranensis | reverse complement strand
CTGAACTCTTTTGAACAAAAGAAACAAGTAAGAAAGATTATCTTCTCTGAATTTTTTCTAGGGATTACATGCTGATAAAATTATGAAAAATAGAGAAAGAAACAAGATCGAAAAGTAGCTGGTGAAGATTTCTTGTGTAGCTCTGATACCATTCAGATTTATGATATTTGTGAAAGATTTCTCATAATCTCGGTTGAGAAGCGTAAACAAAGAGGAGGGAAAATGGATAGAGAAATAACTATTTGCATAAACAAATACAATCTAATATTTGTCGTTGGGCGTGTGTATATATATATATATATATATAAATAACTATAATAATAATAAAATATACACATAACTCTAAAATATTACAAATATACCTGTTCTATTTATAGAATATAACAAAAATCAAATATTACAATGACATTTTTTGGATACATAAGTATGAATTAATTAAATCACTGAACATGTACAAGTATTGTGTGTGATTGCCCCATAACATGGGGGCCAATCATCTCAGATCTGACCATCAACCTCACGGAGGCAAAAAAGAATTGATACAAAGCCTCGAATGCCTTATCCCGTCCGCCAACGATATCAATGCTGGGACTTTCTCAAATGTTGTATGTCAATACCACGACTGTACTTGAAATCGTTCTAGAATCGAATAATTATTAAACATTTTGTCTGAATCGCATCTCATTTTGCACATTCCATGTGGTCCACGTTGTACAATGCCAAATGGATTTCCAAAGTTGATGGATCAAACGGTGACGTGCAAGTCCCATATGCGTCCAAAAGTAATATAGGATGGGTGAGTCCCACGTATTCCAAACCAAGCCACTAGTACATGGCAGACAATAAAGAATAAGAATCTGCGCAAGACAAGAAGAGGTGAGGGATCCCTTCCAATTCGGGCTCAGAAAATGTGCATAGTTGGTCCTCCAACAAAAGAGTGATGCCTCTAAGCAGGAGGTTATCTATCGTTGGTATACGCATTTGAAGCACTCTCCAACAGAACGCCATAACATTGAAGGGAGAACGGGTGCCCCATATATGTGCTAAGTCCGGAGAGGCCGGCATAAGAACTATACGGTCGAGACAAATTTCCTTCCAGACACTCCGGACGGAATAGACATCGGTTGGTGATTCCATTCAATTCCAAGTATCCATCCCACTGTTCAGGAAAGCATCCCGTAGCTTGAGCGCTAAATTGTGCACCAAAATTACCTCATGCCTACTAAACAGCCGGCGCCAATTCCAAATTATACTTCCATGCTCACCCTCCATCTGCCATTTTGACGCCCCCCTCCTCCCCCCCTTTATCAGCGGCCTTTGAGTATAAAAGGCTATCTTGGAAGGATAGTTTCCTTTGCCAAGACAATCGTCCTCCCAAAAATGAGTTTTTGCACCATCGCCCATCACTCTTTGTAGCCTATTCACGAACCAACCCTCAAAATAGATTAGTTTTCTTAAATCTCACCACCAACGGAAACTCGAACGCGTCTCATAAAGATGGCCTCAATCCTCAGTAGGTTGACGGGAACCAAAGTATTTTGTTATGAACAAATCACGCCAAGGACCACACTCCTAATTTTTGAGCCCCCAACCCAACTTGGCTAATAAAGCCAAATTAAATGAACCAAGGTGAAGGAAACCCAATCCACCCGACTCCTTGCTACGACACATAGCATCCCAACTAATCCATGGAATAGAGTGACCGTCTGCCAACCGGGTTTTCCATAGGAAGTTACGACATATGGAGATCATATCCTTAATAACATATTGTAGCGCCTTGTACAACAAAAAGTAGTATACAAGCATGCTACTCAAGACACTTTTATCAATGTAACCAGACCACCAAAAGATAAATATAAAGTCTCCCAGAATGATGTTTTGTTTTTCATAGCCAGAGTGAGGTCTGACCAAGAAGTTCGAGAGCCAGGATTACAGCCGACCAAAAGACCAAGATATATGAATGGAATAGTAATAATGGAGCAATGTAGGACTCAAGCACATTCTTGTTGCAAAGCCATAGAAATGTTGAGGCTGAGGAAGCTACTTTTCTGGAAATTAATGCAGAGATGCGTAGCACCCCCTTCATGACTTGGACATTTAAGAGATCACCCTCACCAAAAAGAGTCTATCATCCGCATAAAGTGAATTAGTTAAGACACTATCACCACATCGAATACCCCGTAGACCAACATGTTCCACTGAACTTTTCAGAAGCAAATTGATCCCTTCTGTTTGAATCACAAACAATAAAGGAGACAATGAATTGCCTTGACGTAGTCCTCGCTCAAAGTTAAAGATACCAGAAGAGGCACCATTCATAATAACTGAACCGGAAGAGGGAGTTAAACATGACTTTATCCAACCAATCCATTGCTCATGGAAACCCATCTTTCTCATCATATATAGAACAAACTCCCAATTGACTGGTCAAAAGCTTTCACAAAATTAACTTTTAGAAAAACATTCATCTTGGTCACATAATGAATAAGTTCGCTTGCAAGCAAGATGCCATCTTGAGTTTTTTGGCCTTTAATAAAAGCCAATTGCTGCAGAGATATGAGTTTGTCCATAATTGTCCACATCCTGTAAGCAAGGAGTTTTGCCAATAACTTATATGCACTGCCAATCAAGGATATAGGGGGGTAGTGACCAAGCTCAGACGGAGATAATACTTTTGATGCCAAGATAATACAAGTGGCATTGAAGCCACACACAAAGCTGCCCGAGTAATAAAATTAACGAATGAACCAATGTAATCATGCTTAATAGTCTCCCGGTGTGTTTGAAGGAAGTGAAAATTGATTTTTATCAGGGCCGAGCTCTTTCGACTAGAGCAAGACCATAACGTCTCAAAGATCTCTTTGTTAAAAAATTCAACAATAAGAATTTGGTTAACATCTGCAGATAATCTCCGCTCACAGTCAAGAATAAGGTGCGACCGTCTATAATCAAACTCTGCAAAGTGTTTGGAAAAATAGGAGAGGACCCCTTGCTTGATAGCAGGAACTGAATCAGTCCAAACTCTGTCGAAAAACAGTCCCTAGATGGTGTTGAGGTGATGCCTCTTACGAATACAAGATTGAAAATAGCTGGAATTTCTGTCTCCCTTCCGAATCCACCTTGAGCGAGACTTATGATACACTATAGAGGATTTTTGGTGCAAAGTTTTCTTCAACTGGGAAGAGACTGACAGATCCGGGGAGGTTAGCAACACACCCATATTCACATACATATGCCCCCCGGCTCCCCCCTTCAACAGTAGCATAAATAATCATTTTGGTCCTCTTCCCTGAGTTTAGGAGTCTAGTATTGTATTGGGGAATCCTAATAAACTGAAATATGTGGATAATCCCTTCTCGTCAGTAGAAAAGGCTATGGTGGGCAGCTATAAGAGCAGGGAAGAAGCCTCTACTCCCGACAAGAAGGAAAAGCGAAGGACTATATTATGCTGATATAATGGCTCAAAATTCTGTTTTTGTACATGATCGTCTAGGAAATAAAGAGTTACATACTACAGCTCAATCCAACCATCATTGCACGAAACAAACCTACTTTCTTACAAACTTTCCCGCATCCTGTGATGAGGAGAAATTGAGGAGCATATTAAACAAGCAGGGTACAATCGTAGAGCTAAAGATAGCACGAAAACCGAATAAGGATGGTCAATTGTTTGTTTTTGTTGTTTTTAAAGAAATGCAAGAGGAGATTGATGCCATGTTTTATCACCTGAACAACATTTGTATAGGCTCATATCGTCTGCGAGCCAATATAGCCAAGTATCCAAAGGCATATGATAAAAAACCTATCACTAGAAGTTATTCCTTATATGGTAAAGCCTTGGACAAACCATGCAGGTGCATCAGGTAGTACTACCGCTGAAGTAAAAGGTAGAAGATACAACTGCCAAACAAAGAAACTACCCCGCATGGGTAACTATGGAAAACAATATCTTATTAAATCCATTATGGTCATTGCAGAGGAATCCTCTGTTTGGCTAAAAAAAGGATATGTCGGTACATTGCTACCGGGTATGGACTGGATTAAATTACAACTAGCCCTGAAAATGTCTGGATATTTAAATATCACTATTAGTATCCTAACCACCCCAATAATATTGTTGTGGCAAGAAGAGGAGCATGATCTGGAAGTACTGATTCAACATGATTTAGGATGGCTTAGAGGTTGGTTATCTAATATAGTACCTTGGCAGAAAAAATAGGAGGATCATAACATATCCAGGAAGGTATGGCTGAAAATCTATGGTCTGCCAATCCAGTACTGGAAAAAGAACATACTGGAAAGAATTGGGGGAACACTGGGAAAATGCATAAAAATTGATGAATGTACACTATCTCATAGCATCCTTGCAGCTGCTCAAGTACTTATACAGTTTGATTTGGATAGCACTATTCAGCAGAAAATGAACATGATCATTAATGGTAAAACTTATTAGCTGCGAATAATAGTGCTAGAACTTGAACATTTCAAATCTGATGAATTAACTGATGATATCTCTAATTCAGATAGTAAGTTCTCTAAAGGTACTGAGGCACTCTTCCATAGACCAGAATAGTACAAAGTCCTCCCAAAGAAAGATATGGAGGACCAGATCTAATACAATCGAAAAATAGGGGGGATTTCTTAAATCTTGATAAGGGGAATTTACAGTATCAACTACCATCTGATAGGGATAGATTTCCTGAGCTTTTGTTACCTACTCAGGTCAAAGGAACATCTTAACGAAAGAAGACAAGCATTACATTTGGACATAGAATGGATCACCTCATAGTTCAGATGAAGTACAACATAAGGAAAATAGTGCTGACCAGCAAAGTAACACAATCAGAAGAGCCAGATGCACCCAACCTTAGCCAAATGAGTAGGGACTCACAGCATGAGATGGTAGCACAAATATCCTCTGATATCTTGGACATACTCATGGAGGGTCAACTAGTATTAACTGCTACTAGGGAAACTAGTCAAGGAAAGAAGATAGCTTATGCATATAATAGAGATTTTCCAGCTTTGGCAGAAAAGTTTCAAGATCAGTTGGTGTGGGTAAGCACTCCTAAACAAGTTAGAGCACATGCTATGAAAATCCAAGGTGGGCGGCCAAAAACAAGGAGCCAGACCCGCAAAACAGTGGGCCTAGTAAAAGAAAAGGAAATGGTAATCCTAGATGAGTGACTAGGAACTCTAATGCCAGCTAAGCCACAAAATGCAGAGCCTACAGAGTCAGCTCAAGAACAGTTAAGTAAGGAGGTAGATATTATAATGGAAGTGGGGAAAAATCTAGGTCTAACTTATGGCCTTGCACCTAAGGAAACACATTAGAGGTTGATACAACTAAACAACCAAATTCAAAACTCAAAAAAAGCCAACTACTCCTGGGAGTGGTAAGAAAGGAGATGAATGGTTTCCTCTATGAAGATAATACATATAATGTAAGAGGCTTATGTAGCCAATGAAGGAAGAAGAGAGTTAAAAAGCTTATCATGGATTAAAAAACTGATTTTGTTAGCTTTCAAGAAAAAGAAATTGATTGTATATACAGAAAACTGATTGAATATCTATGGTGGGATCCTGACTTTGATTGGATGTATCAGGCATCTCAGGGGCAATCTGGAGGTCTTCTATGTATCTGGAACAATTTCAAATTCAAAAACAAAGGGTGGTCTCAACACAAGGTGTGCTATGTATATCTGGAACCTGGTCTTTGGATACACACACTGCTTTAATGCTGAACATATATGGAACATGTGACCTGTCATCTAAACTAACTCAGTGGCAGGAAATAAGGATGATGCACACAGGAAATGAAAATCAGAAATGATTTCTATTGGGAGACTTCAATGTTATACTTAATGCATAGGAAAGAAAAGGTTCTGCTCATAGGCCGAATGCTCAATAAATAAAGTTTTTTTAATGACTTCGTACAGGACTTAAATTTGCTGCATCTCAGGATGGAAAGGGGACGCTTTACCTTGTATTTAAAATCACTGAAACCCATGAGCAAGATGGACAGATTTCTAGTAAATGACTTATGGATGGGAATGATCTGAACTGGATTCATTCATGATTAATGAGGGATGATTTGGATCATTGTCCGATCAGTTTATGTTATAATGTGCAGGACTGGTGGCAGAAACCAATGAAGGTGCTAGACTGTTGGTTAGAGGACAACATCTATGCAAATATGATTGAAAGAATCTGGAACAGCACCTAGGTGCAGGGCTAAGCCAGTTACAAGGTTAAAAGGAAGATCGAGGCAATTAGATCGGGCATCAAACAATGGAACTGCTTTGAGAGAACAAACATGGAATCTGAAGTGGAGCAAAACCTGTAGAATCCAGCATCAACAGAGGTGTCTGGGATTATTCTAAACTTTAGAGAGGGCCTGGACAAAATTACTAAGCAAATGGATAGTACAACATACCAAAAAGCCAGAATCTCAAGGTGATTCAAACTCGGCTTACTTTTCATAAATGTATCAACCGTAATAGGAGGAGGAATCATATTTTGGACAAAACCTAAGAAAACAAATATGATTTTCCAGCAGCTCAGTGCTCTGTTCCAGAGATGGCTATTAACACCTTTTACTGATGAGGAAGTGATGAAAATAATTTCTGACTGTGGTAGCCACAAAAGCCCTGGGCCATCAAACATTTTGCTACCACAATGGGTCTAGATATTTGTCAGTTGCTCAAGGAATTCTATAAAAAAAAAAAAAAATTGTCTGAAGGAATAAATGCAACACATATTGTCCTGGTAGCTAAAATGGACTATATGAAGTATATGCATGATTACAGACCTATTAACTTGATTGGTGTTGTACCAAAAATCATTGCTAAGGTATTGGCAAACAGTCTAGTTCCTGTGATGACAGAAATCATATCCCCAACATAGATGGCTTTCATAAAAGGAACGAAGTAGCTTGATGGGGTACTGATTGCTTCAGAAGTCATTGATGAGATCAAAAAGTAGAAACAGAAGGCTCTCATATTTGAAGTAGACTTTGAGAAGGCGTTTGATATGGTTAATTGGGATTACCTACAGGATGTTATGCATCACATAGGCTTTCCACAAATTTGGCTAAGTTAGATAAGGGAGTTGTTGGAATCTGCCTCCACATCAGTGTTAGTGAATGGTAGTCCTATTGAGGAGTTCTATCCGAAAGGGGGCTAAGATAGGAGAATCCTCTCCCCATTCCCATATCTCATTGTAGCTGAAGGCCTTGCAAATATGATTCAGAAAGCTGTCTCATTGCATCTTCTCCAAGTACTGGAAATTGAAAGGAATAAAGTACCCCTGAAACACTTATAATTTGCAGACGACAATCTGCTTTTCGGACAGGTAGAATGGAGCACAATTAGAACATTTAAAGCAATCCTACTAAACTTTGAGCTAACATCTGGTTTGCGGATAAATCTAGCCAAAAGTAGCCTAGTCGGACTTAACATTCAGCAGGATGCTTTAGCAGACATGGCAGATTATTTGGGCTATCAGATAAGTGCCCTTCCCGCTAACTATGTTTGACTACCTCATGGAGCTAGTCACAGGAAAAAAGACTTCTGGAAACCATGATTGATAAGTTCAGTAGAACCTTACATGGGAGCAAAAACATATATATAAGGGAGGAAAATTGGTCCTACTTAATTCTGTTTTAGCAGCTCTCCCATCACACTACTTCAGTTTCCGTAAAGCTCCATGCTGGGTATCTTGGGACAAGGTAACTGCCGCAAAGGAAATGGGTGGCATTAGAGTAAGGAATCTTCAAGATTTAAATGATGCAATGCTAGGGAAATGGGTAACAAGATTGTTAAATAAGGAAGCAAGCCTAGCAATGGATATTATTATTTCAAAATACTCTCATAATGGAATACTTCAAATGGGAAGCTATGCTGCACTTAGACAACCAGTAGCTGATAGTGAATCTTTCAGGTCCAGAGGTCAGAGATATGCTTTAGAGTGGTGGAAATCTATGTATGAAGTAGCAAATACTGCTTGGTTTGATCAGATCACAAAGATAAGTTTAAGAGATGGAACTACCATCAAATTCTGGTAAGATAAATGGCGTCAAAATAGACCACTAGCAGATACATTCCCATGGCTCTACAAAATGGTTACATCCAAACAGGCTTGTATATCAGATATGGGATATTGGCTTGATAATACATGGCATTGGACTTGGACTTGGAGGAGATTACAAAGAGATCATGAATTACAAAACTTAAGTGAACTAACATCTCTTTTGCAAGGAAACATTCCACATGCATTCACTAGAGATAGATATATCTTTGAAGGAGCGATAGATGGAAGCTACACGGTCAATAATGCCTATTCAAAGATAATGGCAAACATTTGCCTATACTCACAAGCAGTAGCCTCCAGGCTAAAAACAGTGTGGAATGGCATCACACCAAGGAAGATTATAATATTATGCTGGCAGATGTTTAAAAATGCAATACCTGTAACAAAAAGTGTTACATGAGAGACATATTATCCATGAAACCAATGAAATATCTTGTCCCCTATGTAGAACTGAAATGGAAAATGTCACACATCTCTTCACTAACTGTCCTGTTTCTCTACAGATATGGAGGAAATTGAAAAGTTGGATTGAAAGCACAAGATACATTCCATCAAGTTTCAGGGATACACAGATTCCCACACTAGAGACCTTCATTAATGGTAAACCCAATCAGGTCAATTTAGACGCTTGGAAATCTATTTGGATAGCACAAATCTAGCAGCTCTGTACGAATGAGGTACATTTATCTTCAAAGAATATTGAGATAGCTCATATGGTTCAAACTATTCAAAATAAAACATGGTTATGGATTAAAGCTAGTAGAATGCAATACTCACTAACTGATTGGATGATTAATCCTATCTGCTGTATGTATTTTGTCTAAAAAAGCCTTTCACAGACGTGGAGTTGTAAGTTGATATAATGCAAAACCAATAATAGAATGAGTTGAATGCGACGTAAGGGTCAATCCAGCTGTCATTTGTGAGGGATCAGGATGGGTGCAATACATAAGGTAGCTGCATGAACAGCCAGAATGTAGCAGACCTGTGAGGCAAGTAAATCTTACTTTTCACTATACCTTACTCTATGCACTGAGATCTGAAAGCTTCATTATCTAACTGATTGGCTGGTGAAGCCTTTTTCATGTCTTGAGCTTCTAAGATACATATAGCGATGTAAAGTGAAATCACCCGAGAAGGAAACATGGGCGGAGCTCTCAAAGAGGTTCTTGGAGCAAGACACTAAGGTTTGGAAACATAGCTTTAGAATTTCTTTGAAACTAAACTGTTTAACTCTTTATGTATGTCCCTTCAGTACATGGTAGGATGAAGATATAAAGGGTAATACTGGCTGCATTCTCCTCCACTACTTCCCTCCCTCCACATGAATTCACCATGATACGAGCATAGGAAGGAAAGAACATAGATGTACCACTTTTGGATAGTTTAATGAGACAATGCTAATGTTTGTAGACAGTACATAAAGTAAGGAAAATTCAGAAAAGAGATGGGAGAGATGGGGTTGTAGCAATCAAACGACTAGGATGCTATAAGGTAAATAGGCTAAGGAGTGATAACTACTACAATAAAGACTCCTGCTGACATAGTTTGTATGACGGCATGCATAGTTGAATGTCAATAGATCATTGTTTAGTAGCCATTAAGTGTTTGTGATTTCTCCCAACCACGTATGTGAGCCCTCTCTTCAACCACCAAAATCGAAAACCGTTCTTGTGGTGATTCCACTTTTACCATTTTATGAGTTGGATAAGGTTGCTTCACACGAACAAGCACCCTAGCACGGTCCATCATATGATGTCCCGTAGTGTTATTGTCAAGGCGGACAAGTGTTATTTATTACAATGACATATCGAATAAATTTGCGCGGAAAGACACTATGTCCATATACTCTTTGAATGATTACTTCCATCAGGGGCGAAGCCAGAAAATTAGCTAAGGGAGGGCCAATTTTTTTCATTTTGGATAGAATAGATCGGACCAAGTTTATTCAGGTTCAGTTCGGATTGCATGTTCAAATATAGTGGTACAAACTAGAATAATAAATTTATTTTTCATTTTTTAAATTATTTTAATATCAATATCGATCGGATATGCACATTATGAGGTTACTATGATCAATACATAGACAACAACCATTTTGTAGCCAACTTCATTATAACAAATATCAGATAAAACTATCCGCCCAAATATTGAAGTATATTAAAGAATTATAAAAAAATATATACTATTCGAAAAATATATAGATAGATATTTAAATTTGTTTAGAAACTTCAATGTCTGGTGCATGGCCTGTTAGTAACCGTTATGGAATAATATTGAACCACCCATGTTCGAATCCAACTAGTATAACATTTTTGTTTTTGATTTCTAAAAAAATTGAAAAAACGTTGCTTGAACCGAGGATCGATCCTTTATCAAATGGGCGAAAATCTTGACAAGCGACCAACTAAGTTAGAACGAGTTTATGTTATATTATATAACCATTACATATACAAAAAGATTAGAGGGGACTAAACTGAAAAAATAATTTTTTTTACATGTAATTTTTTGTTTTTTAAAATTTTTGGGGGACCATGACCTCCTTAGTCCCCTGCATTTGGCGATAGTACATTATCGGAGCGTGCAATCTGCACGTTATGACTTAAGGGGGCGACAAATTAGGTTGTGGTGCTTTAGCAGATCGTCGGGGTTTGGCGGATTCTGGGTGAGGGAAGCCGTTTTGGGTTTGTTGTTGGAAAAATACACATTAACTATTAATAATTTAATATGAGATGAACGAGAAATTGATAAATAATATGAATGGGAAAAAAATTTCACTTTAAAGTCCATGATCCCACTAAGGTTTTTTTTTTGTTAATCAAAAATTCCATAAATAAAATAAGAGAATGTACAAAATGAATGAAAAAGAGGAAGAAAGAAATATAAAAGATACAATGAGAGCCGTATATACATGCGATATAACCTCCAACACATAGTAGACCTACTCGCTAGACTCTTTGTGGGTGTTTTTGTACTCTGCCTTGTCCTCATACTCCCTTTCTGATATAGCCAAGAGTGATATGGTGCATGGCTCACCTAGCGTCATCGGAGATAACAAAACAGCTCGGCATTCAGATCATCGTCATCATCCTCTCTTCACCATCTCTGAATGTCATGATTGTCACATTGTCGAGTTCCCATTTTAGGGATCTTGGTATACAGCTCGATACAAATTGGTGGGTTATCCCTGTAGTGGCAGAGAGGGCTATAATCCAAAAAGACAGACTACTGATCATAAACAAAGAGCATAGACAAGTGTAATCTACTATGCGATCTATATCTGAAATCAATCAAAGGCCCTCAATGTCTAAGACATTTCACCAAAATGGCTCTCTTCACCCCACATATTGAGTAACACATTAAAGGAAGAGATGCTTCTTCTCCAACGAAGAGGGTATATGCCACTATGTATTTCTCGGTTTCATGCTTGGAAAAAATTGCTGTGAATATGTAGATCCACTTTCAAACAAAATCAAATTGTCTAGTCTTAGAGGACTTAGCAAGCCATAGAGAAGCTTTTGTGAACCTACCGGTACCGAAAAGATTTGAGAGAGCAGTGAGATAACACAAGATATTCAATAAGATCAGACTGCTAAATAAGAAGTGAGAAGTGAGCCAAATCAAAGTCAGATATTCTCTCAGAAGTAATTTGCTGAAAACATAAGTATAGACTAAACAAATGTAGCTTTTGGTGGTAGTTAATAGCTAGAAATGTGAGGTTATTTTGTGAAGTGGCCGTAGACTAATGAGAGGTAGGTCATCCAGTATGTTCTTTATATTGTGTAGGACATATATCTACCAGCACTGTCATTTTTATCACCTAAGGTATGTGGATCAACATGCACAATAGCAGCTCAATTATGCAGAGAGTTCAAGAATAACAGTACATATGAAGTCAAAATGTCCTTTGCCTTGCTGTCCTTATGCCAAGAAATCAATCCTCTCATTATAAAAATGTCTTAACCCTAATTACGAAAGCTGGAAACAATAGCATAAGAAAGGTACGAAGCATTAAAAGGAAATACAGTCAATAGAATTTAGAAGCCAATCTGTAGAAGAGAAGAGGCCTTGTATGTTGGCTGAGATCCACAACCATGAAGCTCTCTTGATGTTTGATGCAATGCTTAGGTGGTTAGGTTCTTTATCTTGAAAGAATTTCATATTTCCGGCCTTCCATACTAACCACATCATCGCTGCCCAGATAGTTCTCTAGTCAGCTGTATTGGCATTACATGGTTTTTATGACATGAAATCTGATAGGGATGGTGCTGGTGTAACTAATAGCTGATAAATCTCCGGAGATGAAATCCATTCCTTCAGAACTTTCTAGACCTGCAAAACCTAAGGGTAAGTTTTAAAGATATGATCCACATAATCATTACCTGACATACAAATGGAGCAGCTGATGTCCTGATCAGGAGGGATGATATTACCCAGTTGGAGGGCTCCTTTAGTAGGTAAGGAATCTTGGAGAAGTTTCCAGACAAAGATGAGCACTTTCTTAAGATCCATGGACAACAAGAAAAATCTGAGTACAGTAGCCTCCTCAGGAGAATAAGGTGCTAAAATCCTGTCACAGGCTTGCTTAACCGTGTATTTTCCATATGATCCAGAATTAAAGCAGTACTTATCCCTGCAGGTACTTGAGATGCAAACATCCTGCAGCAGCAGGACTAGAGAAGTTAGATCTTGTAATTTTGATATTCTTAGAGATTTTCTCCAAGTCCAAAACCAATGCCATAAAGAGGAGTCCCACCATCAGATTTCAGAAACTAGAGTACTCTTGTGTAGTGTGGTTCTAAATAATCTTGGGAATTGCTCAGCTAGGGGAGTATTTAGGAGCCAAATATCCTTCCAGAATTTGGTAGTTTTACCTTTCCCAGACTAATTGGCTGGATTAAATAGTTAGAAATAAAAAGTTCTTGGTTGTTGTTCCACCAAGAAGAAGCATAAGTGTTGCACTTTCTTCATCCTATCTGGCTACT
>JAOWBN010223239.1:0-13077 GCA_028565015.1 Pinguicula moranensis | reverse complement strand
GTCATTGATAGTCCATACTACTCACAACTATGGACAAAATTCCTACCAGTGGTGTCCCTGGGGAGAGAGAGATAGGAGTGCTAGCGTTGACGAAAAGGGGACAAATGGTAGTTAGAAAGCACAAAGGGTTTAGACGGAGAAGAAGGTCACCGCACCAATTGTTCATCGTTTTGCCATTGTTTCGCCATTTTTATCCAACTCCAACTATGGACAAAATTCCGTTGACATCATCATTCTTTGCCACCCTGATTTCAGGCAAATATATGCAGACTATACTGACATTGCATGTATAGGCTGATATGCATAGAGTGCACATGAACATATTCAAAAGCAAACAGCCCCTGAAGTAGAAACCGATTGATATCAAAGAAAGGCATGATAACAAATCTCATTACAAGTCAGTCGTAACACATAGCTTGACTAACAGATTTCCACTGACAATAAAGCTATATATTGCTCCTTCCTATTACATGCAGGTGGCGAAATGCAGTGCACATAGAATTGAGGAGCCTTCCATAGCCTGAACACAATACAACAAATAGTTTAGAAGGCCTGCTTTTGACCTAGGTGAAGGATTAGGTTAATTGGCAAAACAATGACTTTAGGATAAAGAGAGCAATAGTACTTCGACTGACTACAGTATAGACTTACATAATTTTTTGTAAGTTTTCAAAATGAGGGCAGGAGCAAAGGAGGTGGCACCAATCAAAGGACTACGATGCTATAAGGTGAACAGGGTGGGTTGTGCTAACTACTACAGTAAAGTCTCCAATAGCCATAGTTATATGGCGGCCTGCATAGTTGAAGGTAAGTAGATAATTGCTGCAGTAGCAAATATGTTCTTGCTTATCGGACTATCACAACAATCTTGTGACTTTGTTGCTATAAGGTGAGCAGACAGAGTTGGGTTTTTAGCATTGCAATGACTCATGTAGTCATTTACATGGTAACCTGCATAGCTGAAAGTCAGTTGATCATTGTTGTCCACCTCTCCTTTGTTCCTTTACATTACTGTGAAATTGCTTCATGTATCCTGTATTTTTCGTATTATTCACTGCTTTTCCTTAGTATTTTCTTATCTCTTGTAAGAAAGCGTAAACATACTTTTTTATTATTAATGAATTATTTTCTTAGTTAAAAAAAAATCGAGCTTACCCTTTCCTCTCATGTCATAGCTTCTATGCTCATGCTGACCGACCTCTAACCAGCGATTCCTCCCTCCCCTTGGTTGCCTTACGCGCCTTGGGAAATTGAAAAACTATAAAGAACTAATGATAGACCTCGCACCCAACAAACAAACAAAAGCCAACCTAGATAAACAACGTGATCAATGAGTGTTCTATACTGTCGCAGCATGCCAGACGCTTGCGTCAAGAAGCTATAAAGGCTGAGAAAGCTATTATGCCTTCTCACCTCTCACAAAACATGCAACACTCTATCCCTCAAAATCCTATTCCAACTCTGCAATGAGTTGGTCCAAGAGTACACAGTAATCAAAGAGTTGTCCCAAATTTGAAAGTTACTCAGCCAAAGAAAAAATACTAGAGAGATTCGAACATCAAGACTATAATTATCACTAATATTCCTTGGGACTGCGGGAAGGAACTGCTCTAGAACCTAAAGCATGTCTTAGTAGCAAGAAAGATTGGGGTGAATGGATTTCCATTTTTTTTCTTTTGATGAAGTTGAATAGATGGATAGACTCCTTTCTGCAGATCAATAATGTTTGGATAGGTTCTTATAGATTATAGGCAAACTGTGCAAGATTAGACATCTAAAGTGCAAGAGCCAGTACAAAAGCCAAGAGCAAAGTGCAGGAAGGTTTGCAAATCTTACAAAGGTTGCCTGGTATTATATTGGTCCACATACAGTGGGGAGGGTATCCACAAGCTCTGTTATACCATCAACTATACTACAACAAATACTGATGTCGAGAGAAAGTGGAATGAGCGAGCATGACAGCAAAAATGCAAATGAAGACATGTTTCCAAAGAGACATGCAGTGAGTTTTTAAGGTGGGAAGAATCCGTGTTAATGATTTTTCATATTCCTATCATACCAGTATTTTCTCCTTACATTACAGGGATAGCTCACTAATCTGTAAGGAGCTATGTACCAATGATCCCTAACAAAGGACATTGATGAGTTAATAGTCAGGATATTGAGATCTAGTGAAGGAATAAATGATGACGATGATCTGAATGCCGAGATGCTGGTGCATTCATGACGTTAGGTGAGTCATTTCCATGTTCACCTAGGCTACAAAGGAGGGAATGACGGTAGAATGGGGAATACAGTTCAAGAGCAGGATTCTACAACCAATGGCACTCTTAAAGGCTTGCTGAGCAGAGGACTTTTTGTCCTCATTTATGTAGTCATGTTATGTTTCTTTGTAAATACAGTTTTATATATATACATATAACAATTTGGTCTTTAAAAAAAAAAAAATACTGATGTGTAGTGCAGACCTTGAACATCAAAACTATAGCAGGGATAGTTTTTGGCTTAGAGGAAGCAGAGTTGGAACATTGAATAACCCACTGAGATGGAGGGATCTGCAGGTTGCACTCAAAACGGTTGGTTATTTAAATTTAATTATAAGTCCGATGGGTGCTGGTATAGTCTTACTAGGGGTGGAAGAACCACTAGACTTACAAAACCTATTAAAAAATGACGCAATTTGGCTCACAAACTAGTTGTCTGATACCTAAGTCTGGTCTGTTTATCAATGTGTGAAAAAGCATTTGGACTCGGTCAAAATTTATGGCCTGCCTATACAGGTGTAGTCATTTGAAAAACTAAAGTGCCATTGGTTCTAAATTTGGCAAATTTGTATAGATTGATATAGCTGCTAGCAAGAAAAACTATCTGGAAGCTGCACAAATACTCATTGAGGTGTATATTGACTTGAACAATACCTAAAAGCGAATGTCAAAGTTATTGATAGCCTCCACTCCTTATGCATAGTGGAGGCAAAGGATTTGAAGTCTAATTCGGATGTTTGTCAAGGGGTGGATAATTTTGAGAAGGATATGGAGGAAACGTCAGACACAACAAACTCTGCTCAGATGCTGGATCTACAAACTGGAGCTCATAAAGTGATAAAGTGTTAACCAAGTTCATTGGTGCTGCTAATGGGAATGTGTACTTATCACTTAAGATAATCGTTATGGAAGATGGAAGGCAAAACACCTTAGCAGATACTTTACCAGCCCTAACACCTACAAGAGATCATATGAAGGACTACCCGGGGACTGATTGGAAGCCTACTAGCCTATCTTGGTGACCCTCAAGTAGATTAGTACAAAAAGAAAAGGTTGGTAGAAATGCTGAGGAGGTTCTTGAAACTTAAATGACACAGATAGGTAACTTAAGATCACTTGATACACAAAATGATCAATTCATTCAGCAAGCACAAGTGGAACTTTGTACATAAGAGTATCAGGAAGAGACACCTCTTTGCATGATCTCCTCACCAAGAAATATCAATGAAGATATGAATGTTTAATTGGAGTCTTTGTTGGTGGAAATGGAAGTGGAAACTATTGAGGATAAACTGCAGGAACAGGAAGTGACACTTAATCATGAGGAACCACAACACTCCCATGAAGAAGAGGTGACAGACAACCTGGTATCCTATCCTCCTAATATCATACTGGATTTTCCCCATTGGGTACCATCTTGGATGAACCTAATACGGAAACACCATCAAGGAAAAAAATGGTAACTAGAACAAGAGGGAGGGGCAACCAAAACAAGAAATCAAACTATAAAGTAATTAGATCTAGATAGAGCAAAAAATTTAGCTACACTTGATACCTGGATAAGCAGCCTTAGCAGACCTATAATTTTATTAGACACTAATCAGATTGATACTGCTATACAAGGATTGAACAAAATGCATCTGGAAGTGGAAGCAGACTCAATTATGGCTATAGGAAGCCACCTTGGCATTACATATGGATCAAATGTGAAGGAAATCAGAGACAAGATAATGGCACTAAACTAGCTACAGAATGATGTTGTTGCACAATTACCCAATGCCTCAGTCAAGTTAGAACAATTACCTAATGAAGCTTATCACTTATAATGTCGAGGGATTGTGAAGTGCAGAGAGACAAAGAATATTGAAACAACCCATTTTAGTTCGTGTAGTATATTTTATGAGTATTATATAAACAAAATTAGATTGTGTTGATAGGCGCCTTTGCACTTATATCTAGTATGACCAAGATTTTGATTGGAGCTATAAGTGCACAAAGACAATCTTGAGGCCTTTTATGCATCTAGAACCCCAAGAAATTTACAAGAAATAGTATGTTCAATGGAAAAGTATACCTTTGTATCGTTGGACAATGGGGTAGGGAGGTTACCACATCTTACATCGTAAATGTGCAAGGGCCAAATGATCTTCCAAGAAAGCAAGAACAAGGGAAAGAAATCCTCAATGAGTAGACAATAAGGAACAATGAAAAGTGATGTCTCATGGAGGAATTTAATGTCATTTTGCATAAAAAAGGAAATAAAGGGTATGGCTCAACAATCAAATGAAGTAGAAATACGTTCTTACAAAGATTTTGTAGCAGATATAAATCCGGAAGACCCCAGAATGTCAAGTTGTAGATTCACTTGGTATCTTAACTCACGCAAGGCTATGAGTCTTCTAGATAGGTTCTTGGTTAATGACTTATGGTTGGTACGGATAAACAGTTGGGTTCAAACTTGACTAGATCAAATAGACTTAGATCATTGTCCAGTGAGTCTATGCAATAAAGTCCAAGATTGGGGACCCAAAACCATGAGAGATCAAGGTGACGGGTTGCAGGATAGAAAGTATAATGAACTAGTTGAGCAGTTGTGGCAAAGTTTTGGGACAAATGGCTATGTCAGCCACCAAATTAAAGAGAAGGTAAAGGCCATCAAGTCAGGTATCAGATTATGGAACATGGATGCACCTAGGGACCAAAGATATGAGCAAAGGAAATACTTAAAGAATTAAGCAACCTGGAATTATAGGTAGAACAAAATACTGATGGCTTGGAAAAGGAGCAGCAGAGAGTTTAGTTATTAAGAGCAAATCTTGAAGCAGCTAACAAGAAATGGAACCACATCTTACTGCGAAAGTTAGTCAAGATAAAATTTGTTGGAAAATGGGAATTCAATCACATCATATTATCACATATGGATTGGCAGGAACAGAAAAAGAAATGAAATTTCTGGTGTGTGGGATGGTTTAACTGGGCTAGAAGATCCATAGGGTGTGAAAGAATGTTTCAGACAACCTTTTCAAAAACATTTTTATGAGACATTCTTGGACAGACCAAAAATATTTTCCACCTCTTGATTTTATAAAAATAAAACAATAAATACGAACAAAGGAAAGGTAAGAACATGACATTCACGACACTTTCAACCACTTCAAAAAATAACTTAATGATCCCATTCTTTGAGGATGAAATACTAGAGGCCATCAACAGCTGCAGTATTAGGAAATGTCTAGATCCAGATGGGATCAATTTCAAGTTTGTGAAATGTTAGCATCAAAGGACCAAGATGCTATAAGGAGCACAGGCTAAGCTTTGCTAACACCTACAGCAAAAACTCCTGTAGCCATGCTAGTATGGCGACCTACATAGTGTAAGGTCGACATATCAATGTTGTATTAGCCTGTTAGTCTTTGCTTGTGGGGCAAGTTGGCAATCTCACAACCTTGACGCTAGTTGGCATTCTGCATTGTTTATCTTGGGACTTCACCCCGGTACAGGTTAGGAACAAGGGGACATGCAGCAGCTCCTAGCAAGTACATTTCATTGTGGACCACTAAGCAAAACTCACAGGGTGTATCATCACCCTTACACTTGATTGTTGCTCACCTCACTTCACAAATTTTCGAAATGGTACAGGTTAGGTATAACATTGGTTTGTTCTCAAAATGCTCAAGGCAGCACATCCTTGTGTGACCTGAAGCCCATTCATGACTAGTTACCTGATTGAAGAATGGTATATCTCGTTCTGAGACATCGACCCAGTTACTTCCTAGATTGCGAACCCCCAAGCCACTCTGCACTAATGCCTCGATCGCAGCCTCCTTGTAATTCTAGTAGCTACAGGACACTAGGGAACGGTGCACTCCGGCAGTGCTAATCAGCCACATCAAAAGGGAGACCAACAAAGGAACATTACTAGGGAGCATAGCATATAAGGCCCAGAAAAAACTGCTGGGAAGTAATCGAAAGACTAAGGCTAAAGGAATGCTACCAACGCTGGCTGAATGCTGTTGGATTGTGGCTACAATTCAACTGCCTTATGATTACTAACTTCGTGGCTTTGCTGGAAACAAAGTAAGCAATCAATCAAAGAAGTCCAGCCTCTATCTATAGCACAAATGGTGCCAAATTGTATATTTGTAACGGAGGGGGGAAATGTGGTGTGAGGGGCTTAGTAACAATCAAACGACTTTTATTCTATGAGGTTCACAGGCTCAGCAATGTCAACTACTACGGTAAAGAATCCTGCTGCCACACCTTGTATGGTTTCCCGCATAGTTTTAGGTCAGTAGATCAATGTTCCTGATATTCTCAGTAACAATGATACTACAAGGTGTGAATGGCAAGCTGAGTTTTTTATACTGTAAAGACCCCTAAAGTCATATTATGACAGCCTGTATAGCTGATTGAAAATTGATCAATGTTGTAAAAACTCCCGCCTAACGCATCATCCCACCTCACGATTGGTGTCCTTTTTTTTTTTTGTTCTTTATGTTTTCTCATTACTTGTAAGGAAACTTTACATATTTTGTCATTAAAGAATTTGGTTTATCAAAAAAAAAAAGGTGAACAAGCAAAGTTGGATTTTTAGTAGGCTAATGACGCCTGTAGCCATTTATATGGCAACTTGCATAGCTGAGACTCAATTGCTCACTATTGCTTAACCACCTTGTTCTCACTCATATAAACCCACGGTTGGACCATGCAAATGTATCACGTTTTTTCCAATGTAGCATGTATCTTGTTTTTCTTGTTTTCTTTTTTTATTCTCTTAGTATTCTCTTATGGTAAGAAAGATGTACATATATTTAAATTTTATTAATGAATTTTGGCCTAACCAACAAAAAGAAAGTTGTACACATAACCTTAGCTTCCAAACAAAAGGAGCCTCTGTAAGTGCAACACTATAGGCCTATCACACTGATAGGTGCAATGCCAAAGATAATTAGCAAAGTCCTGGACAACAAAATGAGTAGGATGTTGATGAGGGAATATTAGTAAATTAGATGGGCTTTTTCAAAGAGAGGAAGTTATTGGATGGAGTTATGATCACAAACAAGGTGCTGGATTTGATGAAAAAGCTAAGGAAATAGCCATAATCTTTAATTTTGACTTTGGAAAAGGCCTTTAATACCCTCAACTGTACCCAACATGCTGGGTGGATCCATAAGTTAATCCAATCAACCTCAATACTATATTCATCAATAAGAGTCCTACTAAGGAATTCTTCCCCAAAAGACGATTGTGCCAGGTAGATCCTTTGTCACTCCTCCTCTTCATCCTGGCAGCAGGAGGCCACTATGTTAAGCAAAGCAGTAGATATCAGGTTGTTCAATCCTGTAAAAGTTGGTAAGGATTAGTTCCAAATCTCTCATTTACAATTTGTTGATGATACAATATTGTTAAGACAGGCATATTGGGTATCCATTAGAGTATTTAAGGTCGTATTGCAAAACATTGAGATCTTATAAGACGGATCAATTTTTAGAAAAGTCAGCTAATTGGTATCAATGCCCCACAGACAACCATGGAAGAAATGGCAGCTCATCTAGGATTTATAATAGGTCTTACACGTTTCACAAACCTTGGTATACCTATAAGAGCAAGCTCACACATTTCTAAGACATGGAAGCCCATCACAAAGACCTTTAGTAGGGGATTTGCAACATGGAATCACAATCACATTTCAGTAGGAGAGAAAATAGTACTTATAAACTCAGTACTGCACTCCCTTCCATCACACTATTTTAGCTTCTACAAAGCACCACAAATCAGTCATCAAAAACCTTACCAAATGCCAGAGATCTTTTTTATGGGGAAGTTCTGTAGAAAATAAGAAAATGTGGTTGATTTCCTTGAAAAAAATAGCCACACCTAAAGACAGGGAGGTTGGGAGCACAAAATTTAGCTGATTTTAACAAGTCAATGATATGTAAATGGGGAGCCAGATTTATTTCAGGAGACAATAAACTTGCTACTGAAATTACCAAATCCAAATATGGTCAGAATGGACAAATCATGGTTGGTAACCCAAGATAACTAAGTAGGACAATGATACCGACTAGACATCAAAGAGGTAAAATGTGTGGATTGTCTTATGTATCAAATTGGCGAAAGGAATTGCATGAAACAATAGGATCAACATGGTTCTAGCAGCAGGTAACCATCTAGCTAGGAAATATAGAAGGAATTAAATTCAATACAGATGGATGGCTCCAAGACAAGGCACTGACAGAAGCATACCAGAATCTATTCAGAAATGCCTTGCACAAAGATGTGTGCATCTTTGAATCATGAGTTTGAGACAATAATACATGGAGATGGTAATGGAACTAGAGAATGCAGTTAGGGAATAATAAATCTAATGATCTAATCAATTTAATTTCTTCTTTGCAGGAAATACAGCCTCAACAGCATGGAAAAGAAAATTATAGGTTTGTGGGGAACAACACATGAAATTACACTGTCAAAGTTGCATATACTCATTTGTTGAATTCAGAGCAACAATACTACACAGAGAAAGCGACTGCTAATCTCAAGGCTATGTAGAACAGGTTTGCATCCACAAAAATCAGTGTACAAAGGAAAATTTGCAGGACAGACGGGTTATCTTAGCTGGACAGGAAATCAAATGCACACTAAGTAAGGATGATCCTTAAACAGCTGAACATGTATTCAAATCCTGCAAATTTACAAAGCAACTATGGACAGACATAAAGATCTGGCTAATACAAGAGGGACAACTACCACTAGCTCAGATGCAATGTCCCTCACGGGTTTCAAAAAATACAAGAATGATTAAGCAAATGTTGAGGCATGGTCATCCATTTGGTTGTGCCTAATCTGGACAATCTGGAGAACTATAAATGTTTTCCACTTCACAGCTGTAGCACAAGAGGTGCAAAGCATTAAGAACAATTTTCAAAAAAGCTGTAGAAGCCATTCATTCCCTTAGAAATTATACTCTTTCATCATATTCTTCCATTATTCTTCAAAAGCATGCTCTATGTAGGTATGAAAGTGGATTTTTTGTAATAAATATGCTATAATTTTTCCATGAATTTCTTCTTGATATGCCAAAGGCACAGCCGATGGCGGCTATTGGGAAAAACTTTTGCCATTGCTCCTTTCGTTGCCAAGTCCTGATCAGTAATAATGGAAATCGGAGGATTTTCTCCGATTGCTTCCAACCACGTCTCAAATAACCACCAAAAATTGTCCCTTGTCTCGTCCTTTAAAAGTGCACATCCAAACTTTATAGATTGAGAATTGAGATTTACCCCTGTAAATGGAGCAAAAGGCATGTCATACTTATTTGTACAGTATTGTCTTTTATGAAGTCCATATGCGTGCCCAAAACCCTGTTGTCTACCGTACTATTTGTAATATTCTCCAGCTTCTTTCAAGGTATCAATAAGCATCCCCTTATATGTTTTTTCTAAAGTTTTCGGTGGGCTCATAGCAAAGTTCATTTCAATACCTTGACTAACTTGTAATGGATCATCCTCCGCCAAATTAAATGCAGCTACAAACAATATTTCAGTTTCATCAAACACATTCATCAATAAAAATGCAGCAATGTGGCATTCTTACCTTCGTAAGGTTGTTTACTGTGGAAAGGAGGCTGCTGGTGTTGATGATCATCATGCGACTGACAATTCATGTTAATAGTTGAAGGCTGAACGTGGAAGTAAATTTCCTTGTCCACCCTTTCTCTTCCCCTAGAATGCTCCAACCGTCTCAACTAAAGTTTGCCTTATCTGTAAGTACCACAATTCTAAGTTCAAGAAAGAAATTAAGACAAAGCATAACCACTCCAAGAAAGTAATTAAGAAATACATAACATACAGAACCTCATGAATTTCATTAATTGGGAGACTGAAACTCATTTGCCTAGAAACCTAGCACCAATCCAACCTCAAGGTTCGAACAACTTTAGATGCAAAAATAAACTTAGTGTATCATTGTCCAAAATTAAAACTATAGGCTTAGCTTTACCACTAGGATGAACCCAATAAATCATGGGACTTCAAGAAACAATAACGGAATAAACTAAATCAACATGAGTAAAGCATTATATATATGGGAGGAGAAGCATACACTTATGCAACAGCCATTACTGAAGAAGAAGAAGAAGAAGAAGAAGAATAGGGTTTGCAGAGATTGAGCATGATTTTTTCTGGTCTGCTCGAGTTCGTCGAATTTTATGGCTTTCTGAAAATACCTGGCGCTCGGCGTCTGCTCGAGTTTGTTCAAGATGGGGATCTTAGTGTATTTTTTGGATTTTATGTTTCAGAGCGAATTGGGTTTGCAGAAAATTGAGCGTGGAGGAGCCTCCTTGAAGGAATAGGACGGAGAATGACAAATCAAATTGGCTTTTTAGACGTAATCTTTTTTATTTGATCCCACTTTTTGTGTTTCAATATCAAGTCCTGGTGGCTCAAGTGGTGAGTAACTAATCCTCACAACTTTGAAGTCCAGGAATCGATACCCTCCTGGGTCACAAAACGGAAATGACATCTTTGTATAATTACAAGGGTAAGGCCGTGTACATCAGACACCCCAGACCCCAACTTAGTTCGGAATATACTGGGTAAAGTTGTTTATTTATTTTTTTAATTTTTTTTTTTGGGGGGGGGTCAATCCTGGCCATAGATATAGGATGAGATCTATGGCAAGGATCTTGTGGGTTTTTATATGGGAAGGGATCTCCTCCCTATATATATATATATATATATATATATATATATATATATGGGCATGCAAACTTTGCATATTGTCTAATTTGTGGAAAAATGTAATAAAGATATATATCACACACACACACATATATATATATATATGATTGAGATTTTCCACTGATATTTATCAAATGCAACTAATGGACTTTCAATGTATTTCAGATACATCCCATTTTTCAAGAATTGGTTCATGTGTACTTTATATCTTGTAACCTTTCATCAAGTCACTAATGTTGTGTATTGATGTTATTTGTGATCCTCAATTATATACATAATAATTTTTTTTTACCGAAAGTCATGTCATTAATTTTTAATTAGAAATCTTTCTAATTAAACTTATGATTTGAAAAGGCTTGCATGACTTCTTACAAGTGGCCATAGGAATATCTTCTCTAATGATTTAGGAGCGGTGAATTCTTTGTTGATCACTCACAAATCTTTCAATACTTCGAATTACTCCAAAAAGTATACATTGTTATCCATTTACAGTGTAACTTCAGATAGAATCAAAGAGTGACCTCCATACTCAAGATCTTTATGTGTTGATATCATGTCCACCCATTATTCTTAAGAGTGTCAACCTCGATAATATAGTGATTTCTATGTGGGTTAATCCAATGTAATTGTCCACTACAAGCATCCATGTCTCTGGTTTTAGTGTTTCTACACTACAGTTGATTAGGTCAACTATTTTTTTCAAAATGAATTGTTTTAGAACATGCTAACATGTCCATATTAGTGATGTCTTATCTCACTAATATCATAGAAACGTTTAGGATTGATCGTGTAATTAGAGTAGTCTAATTATCACATCCATTTGTGTTACACTCTAAGTTATCGACACTAGGCTTTACTATTTGAAATACTATAAATAAAGCAAGTAAATAATTAAATAGTGAAGGTTGCTACAATCATATATACAACATTAAAGTATTAATACAAAAGCCCAACGTGTTTGGCCTCAGAGCATAACACTAATAATTCGACAATATGTCCTTCATGAATTTGACATAACAGGGCATTTGTTTTAGGGCCTCAACAAAGTTATTTATTTTAAGTTTGTTGAAGATTTCAATAAACTTTTGGAACTACTTGTCCAACTTTCCTTGATTCAACCATTGAGGAAAAAGGATTTGTGACATTTGCCCAGTATCAAGTTGATCCCACAACTCTTCCAATGTTGGTCAGCATTCTTCCTTGGGTTTCACTTTTGTGGTACTTTGTAGAACACCTTGTGGTTACAACTTCCTTATTGCTACTGCTTGATCTTTGAAGTTAGCTCAGGTTTTCTGCATGAAACTGTAGGAATTCTGGAATCTATACTACCTGTCATAAATTGTATTGCATGCGGAAGCATAAGAATTGTTTGCAAATGTGCATAATCAAAAAAATCAAAAATTCCTTTTACTTGGACCTTACTAATTTACACAACTTAAACATCAAGTGGAAAAAATCATTTTACTTTGAGAAGGTTTCTTCTTCAAGATCATGAAAGTAGTCTCCTCTACAAGGTCTCCAAATATCCACCCTCTATGGTAGTCGACACCACAACAACCCTTGAGAGCTTATACAACCTTTGTACAACTTATATGTGTGTTTTATGTGGGCTAGCTCCACATTGAAGTCTAAGAAGATAAGAGGAAAAATTGCATCAAGTGCAGATTTTTTTACCCCTATGTCGAGCTTTCTGGTAGAGAGAGAACCCATTTGTTTCTTATATTAAGACTTGCAAAATGCTTCAGTCTTCCACATATCATATATTTGGGTATTTATAGAGGTTTCTATGAGTTTAAGATGCAAACACATGTCCTAGAGTTGAACAACATTTGATCCTAGCTATACATGTGCTTGAACTTTGGACAACTCATGTTTAGGTGTCATGGTTTTGTAGAATTAAACCATGCAACTAATATATACAACTCTTTGTATATTATTACACCATTGCATGTAATATTATTGGTAATGCAACCATTGCATATAATCTAATTGGCGGAAAGCATATCACAAATATATATATATATATATACATATTTGTATAGATATATAAGTTAGTGTAAAATTTCTACAAC
>JAOWBN010223228.1:0-13077 GCA_028565015.1 Pinguicula moranensis | reverse complement strand
GGGACGTTTAGTATTGATAACTTTAATTAGAGTGGTCCCATCATCACAACTCTTTGTGATACACTCTAAGTTATCAATGGTAGGCTTCACTATTTTTTATATATAATAAATAAACCAGTAGTGAAGGTTGCTACAATCATATATACAACATTAAAGTGTCAATACATAGGCCTTGGGTGATTGGTCTTAGGACATAACACTGACAACCTTCCACAGAACAAGAATGTCCCACGCCAATCTACATTGTTGTGCATCACTCTTAAATAGATTCTCATAATACTGCTTGAAATCTAGTTTGACCTCCCCCTAATCATCTATCCATTCTCCATCAATGGTCAGTCCATGAATTTCACATCATTTCCTGTTCCTGTTTACATATCTATGGAAATATTTTGAGTTTGTGTTGCCAAATTGTAGCCATTTGCATCTTGATTGTTGAAGAACCATGGAATCCTGCTGTTTTAATAAAATCCGTAATCTCTGCTGTGCATCTTTCATGTTTGAGGAATTGAGTTCAGTCAATGGTCTATTGCTTAAAATAGTATCCAATGCCTCAATACACTCATTAGACTGTTTGATCATTGAGTTTATGTTGCCAAACACCTCCTTGTTCCATTTTTTCAGAAACTGTGTCAATGCTTTCAGTTTCTGTTTCAATTTGTTTCCAGGATCACCATAGCATGGTATAGTTCCCCACTCCTTTTCAACTAATTGCATAAGACTTTTTTCTTCCAGCCAAATATCAAACACCTTGAATGGGACTGGGCCCTGATTTTTTAGTGATTCAGAGTAAAGAAGTGGACCATGGTCCGAGACTATTTTAGACAAGGCCTGCTGCTGTAAAGTTGGACATTTTTTAGACTAGGAGTCATTAATCAGCACACTGTGGAGTCTGCTACCAATTTCTTGCCTTAGATGTGAACTGGCAAGCTCCAAAATTGTATATATTTATATTTATATCTAATCTTGGAAAGAATTACGATTGATTAGCAGTAGATGAATCAATCTACTTGTAGGAAAAACATGCCTAATTTGTGAGTAATCCAATGACCGAAATCTCTTTTTGCAAGTGCGTGTTTCACATGTAGGCTCATCCCCAAAATTCCATGACCGAAATCTCTTTTTGCAAAAGTATCATATATGAATTCCAGCTAGGCAGTGGGGATACAGTAAATTCTTGGTAACCTTCTTTGTGTAAGGTCTTCTCTAGTTGAGCCAAAGATTTTGTATGCTACATTTAGGCTGAGCTGTGGGTAGACCTTGGGTTCTAGTGAATCTGGGATAATTTACTTTTAGATGTAAATTACCAATTTTGATTCCAGAGAATAGGGCAGAGAAATCTTAATTTTTTGGTCCAGACTTGTTGAGCTTTTGAGGAATATAGACGTTGGTGCATGTGCACAGTCCATGGTCCCGGAAGAATCTTCTCATGTCCAGAGCATCATAAATCATCCGGGAAATTAGAGAAGTAAAGGGCAATTGATTTTTCTCGCAATTTTTTTTTTTGACTCTACTGGTTTTAAGATCAAACTGCTGTTTTCGCCATTCAGTGATTTCTCTTTTCTATTCATAACGTTGCCTTTGCTGTACCTCCTTTGCTAGACGAGGCATGAGTGGAGTGGAGCAGTAGTCAAGCTAGAAAAGCTATGAAAAATTTGGAAGAAACCTAAAGCGAAAGAGATGCACACCAAAATCATGTTCGGTGAACCCACCTAGAGCTGATCAACACCGGTGAAATCCCGCCCAACGGCAACACTCCCATGCTTCTCCGGCCATATCCCAGTAAGGAGGAGCTCATTTCGTTACACCTAGCACCTTTAATCATACAAGACTTTAGGGGGGAATATTTGAGTATCTTTGCTTTAAGAAATATGTGCTTATTTCATTCCACCTTGCACCTCTTGTATCCAAGCGGGTCATAGTCATAGGGCAAGAGAGGTGCGGGAGCCCCCTCATAAATCTTAATTTTATTTTTTTAAAAAAAATTAATTATAATTCTTTTATAACCATTAAATCTCCATATTGCTTTTTGGGTTGAAATGTAACTAAATCTTTAAAGTGCAACCATTAAACCTCGATCACTGAAATAATGTTGAGTGATCACATTTCTTTTGAATGAATTGTGTTTTCATTCAAAAGTATATCATTAGTCTATTTCAAGAACATAGGAGTTTGACTTCTATTCATTTGCCTCATACTTTTTTACATCTTACTTTTCGTCAAAGGTGCATGGTTTCATTCTCGTATACTTGTAATCAGAGTTAATTATGTAGCACTGAGACCAAATATTTGTGTTTGTTCTTGGCCTTAATTGATTTAGTTTATTATCATCCTCATTCTTTTGCACAAAGAGTTAGTATTTGATTCTCAATTGTTTGGGATGCCCCTTAGATTTAAGCATACCTTCTTATACTTTATTTTCAATGGCTAAAGCTGTGTTGGTGGCTCTCATCTAAAGGAACAATGTATTTGCTTCAATTTCAATTTAGATGGCCTTCCCATTCTCCATATTTCTTTTCAGGTTGATACATAACAAAACCTTCAAAGAATCTCAATCTCAATCACTAAAATAATTACTATTATTAACATTTCATTCAAATGAATCGTGTTTTGATAGATTCGCGTTCAAAACTACTTTGTTCGTCTATTTCAAGGAAGAGGAGTTTGACTTCTATTCGTTTGACACATGCATTTTCTTCTCGGTTTACATGAAAGATGCATGTTTTCATCTTCCCATCGTTATCATTAGAGTTAGTTAGCATTGGGACCAAATAGTCGTGTTTGTTCTTGTACTTAATCAATTTAGTTTATCATTCTCCTTCTCTCACACAAAGAATTTGTATTTGATTCTCAATGGTTTGGGATGTCTTTGTGATTTAAACATCTCTAATTATACTTTATTTTCAATGGCTAAAGCTTTGTGTTGATTGCTTTTGTCTAAAGAACAACGTATTTACTTCAATTTTAATTAAAACAGCCTTTCCATTCTCCATATTGCTATTCGTGTTGAAACATAACTAAAGGTTTAAAGTGCAACTATTGTATTTTTATTTCACTGAAATAATATTTATTATGAACATTAGATAGTATTATGAGTTCAAAAGTACTTCGTTCTTCTATTTCAAGAATAGAGAAGTTTGACTTCTATTTGTTCGCCTCAAGTTTTTTTTTCTTGGTTTTCATGAAAGGTTCATTGTTTCATCCTCCTATCGTTGTAATAAAAGATAACTAGCACTATGACCAAATACTCGTGTTTGTTTTTCTTAATCGATTTAGTTTATCATTCTTATTCTCTTCCACAAATAGTTGGTAGTGATTTAAAAATATCTAATTATACTTTATTTTCACTAACTGAAGCTTTGAGTTGGTTGCTTTCATCTAAAGAACAATGTATTTGATTTGATTTCAATTCAAATGGTCTTTCCATTATTCATATTGCTATTCGTGTCAAAACTTATCTAAACCTTTAAAGTACAACCATTGTATTTTGATATCACTGAAATAATGTTTATTGTGAACATTTCATTTGAATGGATTGTGTTTTGATAATATTATGCATTCAAAAGTACTTTCGTCTATTTGAATAATAGAGTAGTTTGACTTATTTTCGTTCGCCTCAAGCTTTTACTTCTTATTTTTCATAGAAGGTATATGGTTTCATTCTCGAATCCTTTGTAATCATAGTTAGTTAGCATTGGGCCAATGCTCGTGTTTGTTCTTTTCTGTAGTTGATTTAGTTTATCATTCTCATTCTCTTCGACAAAGAGTTGGTATTTGATCCCCAATTGTATGGATGCCTACATTATTTTAAACATCTCTAATTATACTTTATTTTCAATAACTAAATAATTGTGCTGGTTGATTTCGTCTAAAGAACAATGTATTTGCTTCAATTTCGATACAAACGATTTTCCTATTCTCTATATTGCTATTCGTGTTCCAACAAAAATAAACCTTTAAAGTGAAATAATTGTATTTAATTTCACTGAAATAATATTTAATGTTAACAATTTTGTTTTGATGAATCACGTTTAGATAGTATTAAGTGTTCAAAAACTTTGTCCGTTTGTTTCAAAAATAGAGGAGCTTGACTTTTATTCAGTCGCCTCATGCTGTTTATTATTGCTTTTCATGAAAAGTGCTTGGTTCCATCCTTATATACTTGTAACCAGAGTTAATTATGTTACATTGGGACAAAGTACTCATGTTTGTTCTTGTCGTTAATCAATTTAGTTTAGCATTTTTGTTCTCTTTCTCATACAGTTGGTATTTGATTCTCTGAGATATTTTTGTGATTTAAACATATCTTATTATACTTTAATTTCCAATGGCTAAAAGCATTGTGTTGGTTGTTCTCATATAAAAGAACAACTTATTTGCTTTGATTTTGATTCAAATGAGCCTTCCCACTCTCCATGTTTCTTTTCTTGTTAAAACGTAACTAAGCCTTCAAAGTTCAACCATTAAATCTCGATCATTGAAATAATAGAACGATAATGCATACTCATTTAATCTCGATCCATGTGGAAACACACATGCAAGTTTCCCTTCATGTGAGGCTCGTCCATTTATTGATATTTTTTTGAACGAATCGTGTTTTGATAGTATTACGTGTTCAAAAGTACTTCGTTTATATATTTCAAGAATAGGAGTTTGATTTCTATTCATTCGCCTGGGCGTTTTCTTCTTACTTTTCATGAAAGATGCATGATTACTTTTCCACAAAGAATTGGTATTTAATTCTCAATTGGCCTTTCCATTTTCCATATTGCTTTTCAAGTTGAAGCATAACTAAACCTTTAAAGTTCAACCATTCTATTTTGATTTCACTGATATAATGTTTATTATGAACATTATATTCAAATGAAAAGTGTTTTGATAATATTACATGTTGAAAATTACTTCGTTCATCCATTCCAAGAATAGAGGAGTTTGACTTCTATTCATTCATGATGTGAATTTTTTCTTGCGAAATATAAACGTGGAGTTAGAAACTTATTATTATACACGAAGACTCACAAAAATAAACAAATTTCAAAATTAACAAAAAAAGGATAGGCCGTGCAACCTAACAAAAAGGTACACAAAATAGAAAAGATGAAAAAACTAAGATGGTAGAAAATACGTTTTGCTGTATAATTCAAACTAAACATGGAACTTCAACCCCTAGCCAACTTCTATGCTAGAAACGAATATAAACGAGAGGTTCAATCAAGCGTCTACCCAAATATCAACACATAAATCATAGAATCAACTTTTACATGAATCCTAAGATGCGTGAAATCTAATTCTCTTTAAAATAAGATTTCATAGAAACAAAGATCTCTATCTCAAAGCTCAATCATAAAAATTGTTAAACGGTGTTCAAAATACGCGAATATGTGGTCTTTAAATAGGCCGCAAAGATAATAATTCTAAGATTCTATTTCCTAAATTTATTTAGACTCCAACCTAATTAATCTTTTCAAGAAATTCTAAATTAACTAATCAAAATTTTCTTACTATTTTTTTGGTACCAAAATTCATTAAAAATTTAAAAACGTGTATATATACAGAGATCAAAATAAAAGCAAGTATAGAGTAGAAAAGATCGAGCTCGAAAAACTTCTATCTGTCTATGTTACAGATCCTCATGTTGGCCTTCCTAATGCTTCTTTGGCCGTCTTGACTCTTCACTGTCTTCTTTATAGCATCTGGACTATAGACTCTTCACTGTCTTCTTTATAGCATCTGGACTATAATATTAATCAAACTCCAAGCTAATCATGTGCTCATTAGAAAGGTGGGTTCTTCAAATGGTATGTGTATGCTCCTCTACTGATACATGCCTCCCCTATCTTCATGGTTGTTAGCTTATAAAATTCTAGAATGATTTTGGTACATAACTCAGCTCATGGTTCATTGGCATCAACTTAAAATCATGAAGACAAAGCATTTCTTGTAAGTAGCAAAAGGTCATGGCTGTCAATCTATCAATCCCAATTTTTGTTTGCAGATTGGTATACAACTCAATTTTGCTTATTTTTTGTCTGTTGCACCCACCCTTGTGATGAGTACCTGAGAGCACCTTGGATGAAGTGATTGTTGACATTTTTTTACAGCCAGTCTGACATAGAGTATGGGAATAGCTTCTCTGATCTACTTGGTCTCATCTATGCCCATGCTGTCCTTTGGATGGTATGCACCATGTTTTTGATATTTGGTTCAGTACCATTGTAATAGAACTAGTTTCTTGTCCTCTAAATTGTCTAGATCATTGATTACCAAATGAAAATCCAGGCCTCAATGTTTGTGCCTGATTGCTTTGCTTTAGAGTAGACCTGTAATGTTGGTGCTTGGCTGTTGTTGTCTAGATCCACTTCCTCACTTGGAAACCGTTCTTGTACAGCCTTCCATACCTGAATAGTTATCATACAATTCTGAAATAGGTGTTCCACCATCTACTAGACAGTATGGCATAGTGTGCAGCTTACATCCTGTCCTTCTTGATAATGTGTCTTCCCTGTAAATTTGCCTTGGTAGGCACAACATTCTGAATTAATTCTCAAATAAATATGTTTATTTTCTTGGGGACAAACCTATTCCATATGCTTTGGAAGGTCTCAACTTCTTGTTTTGAGAAGGCTGGTGATGTTGCTGCAATGAGCAGGTTATATGCTTGTTTGACTGTGTAAAGTCCATTGGTGCTACCTTCAAAGATATGCCTATTTCTTCCTTGTTGCTATGGCATTGTATTCTACAGGAAACATAAAAGATCAGTTAGTTCAGGTATTTCAGAGTCATGTATAGGTCTTCTTCTCCAGTTCCATAACCATTTCCATATGCTACCTTCCCATCTTCCTGAGTCAGATATGCTTATTTCCTTTTGTTGAGCGTTCCTGAATAGCCTCGGATAATTGGATGCTAAGGAGGTGTTATGGTGCCACTTTTTCTATCCAAAATATAACCCCTTCACCACAACTGAGTTTGATTTTTAAGTTATGAGAGATCCAGTTGTTGCTGAGTGTTTCATGTATGCCAGTCCACTATCTGGAGGCATAAGCTCTTCCACGTTTTCTCCCTCTGTCTCCCATCTTGTACCTCGGGTTTTCTCAATTATCTAAGGTTTGGTCACCATTTAGGACTTTTTCAACCCACTTCCCAGCATGGCTCTGTTTAAAGCAAATAGGCAGTGTGCCCACAGTCCTCCTTTATATATTGGTATGGCTATCTTGCTCCAGGAAGTTCAGCACATCTTCCTCTTATCACTAGTGCAGCCCCAAAAGAAGGATCTTTGTAGGCTGGTTGGATACAAGCACCTTATCTCTGCCAATTTCCAGACCTTTGAACTTATGGTATTCAGCCGCTTTGTTTATCATCATTGATAAGCCTTTAACTGCGAGTAGGAATAAGAAACGCGACTAGGGATCACTTTGTTTTAGACCTCTTATGGGGTAGAATTCCTTTGTGGGGCTACCATTGATGAGGATAGAGGTGAATGCTGACTTTAATAGTTCTTTAAACCACCATATTTCTTCCTAACTTAATATCTAAAAACAGGAAATTACCAAAATACCAGAAGTCCTAATATTGACCGAAAATTAATGGTTTACTAAACTAATTTAATTAAAAAAATAATAGGGATAATTAATCAATCTTCATTTGCAGCTCCGTGCAGGGGGTTGTGACCCCCGTGTGCAACATTGGCCTCCACAATTTGCGACACATTGATTCATGGTGGCACGCTTCTAGTTTAGCTTTCTCTTGTTTCCTTAAACCCTCCAACAACAGAATTAGCACCTTCCTTCATCTTCTTGGTCCTTATGCAAGTCATTGGACTACCCATATCTTTCAAGGGACAGCAACGTGAGTGTGAGCTCATACATTCACATCAGCTCACCTCATGCCTTTTCTTCTTGCTTTTCATGAAAGTACATGGTTTCATCCTTGTATACTTGCAATCATAGTTAATTATGTAGCATTCGAACCAAATACTCGTGTTTGTTCTTGTCCTTAATCAATTTAGTTCATCATTCTCCTTCTCTTCCACAAAGAACATCTCAATTATTTGGGATACCTATGTGATTTAAAAATACCATCTTATACTTTATTTTCAATGGCTAAAACTTTGTATTGGTTGCTTTCGTATAAAAGAACAACGTATTTGTTTTTATTTTGATTCAAATGGCCTTTCTATTCTTCATATTACTTTTTGAGTTAAAACATAACTGAACCTTTAAAATACAACCATTCTATTTTGATTTCACTGAAATAATGTTTGTTGTGAATATTATATTGGAATGAAAAGTTTGTTGATGGTATTATGTGTTCAAAAATATCACATTCATCTATTTCAAGAATAGTGGAGTACTTCTATTCGCTTGCCTCATGTTTATTTTCTTACTTTTTATGAAAGGTGCATGGTTTAATCTCTCGTATCCTTGTAATCGGAGACAATTATGTAGCATTGGGATCAAATACTCATGTTTTTCCTTTTCCTTAATTGATTTAGTTTATAATGAAAGGTACAATGTATTTGTTTCGATTTCGATTCACATGGCCTTTCCATTCTTCGTATTGCTTTTTGGGTTGAAAACCTTTAAAGTACAACCATTGTATTTTGATTTTACTGAAATAATGTTGATTGTTAACATTGCATTCGAATGAATCGTGTTTTGATACTAATGCGCATTCAAAGGTACTTTGTTCTTCTATTTCAAGAATAGAGGAGTTTGACATCTATTAGATCACCTCATACTTTTTCTTCTTGCTTTTCATGAAAGGTGCATTATTTCATCCTCATACCCTTATAATCAGTGTTAAATATGTAGCATTTGGACCAAATACTCATGTTTGCTCTTGTCCTTAATCGATTTAGTTTATCATTCACATACTATTCCACAAAGAGATGGTATTTGATTTGAATTATTTGGGATGCATCTGTGATTTAAACATATCTATTTATACTTTATTTTCGATAACTAAATCTTTGTGTTGGTTGCTTTTGTCTATAGAACAACTTATATGCTTAGATGTCAAATCAAATGGCCTTTCCGTTCTCCATATTGCTATTCATGTTCAAACATAACTAAACCCTTCAAAAGCAACCATTGTATTTTGATTTATCTGAAATAATTTTTTATTTTAAACATTTTCATACAAATAAATCACGTTTTGATAGTATTACACATTAAAAAGTTCTTCATTCGTCTATTTTAAGAATGGGGTTTTATTCTATTCGTTCGCCTAATGCTTTTTCTTCTTACTTTGAATAAACGGTGCATGGTTTCGTTATCATATACTTGTAATCAGAGTTAATTATGTAACATTTGGACCAAATACTCTTTTTTTTTATTGTCTTTAATCGATTTAGTTTATTATTCTCCTTCTCTACTACAAAGAGTCGGTATTTGATTCTCAATTGTTTGGGATGCACTGTGATTTGAATATATCTTCTCATACTTATTTTAAATTGTTGCTTTGTGTTTGTTGCTTTCGTTTTGATTCAAATGGCTTTTCCATTTTCCATATTGCTTTTTGCATTGAAACGTTTCTAAGCCTTTAAAGTGCAAGCATTAAATAATGTTTATTTCTAGCAATTCATTTGAACAAATCATGTTTTGATGGTACATTCAAAAGTATTTCGTTTGTCTATTTCAATAATAAATGAGTTTGACTTCTATTTGCTCACCTCGAGCCTTTTCTTCTTTCTTTGAATGATTGATTCATGGTTTGATCCTCGTATACTTATAATCAGAGTTATTTATGTAGCATTGACACCAAATACTCATGTTTTTTTAGTGTCCTTAATCAACTTAGTTTATCACTGTCCTTCTCTTCCATAAAGAGTTGGCATTTGATTCTCAATTGTTTGTGATGCTTTTGTGATTTGAACATATCTAATTATACTTTATTTTCAATGATTAAGCTTTGTGTTGGTTGCAATTGTTTAAAGAATAACGTATTTGCTTCTACTTCAAGTGGAACGAATGTATTTTGATTTCACTGAAATAATGCTTATTGTTAACAGTGGTGAAAACCAAATACAAACAAAAGAGGAACTGGTGTGCCCAGAGAGCATAGACCCTACTACAAGTCCTAACCTCAAAAAGGTAGAAAAAGCATTATTGTAAGCCGATTGAGTTGAAGGAAGGAATGGAACAAAGCTGTCTAGCTACAACTAGAACGTAAGATGGTCTTTGACAGTGATCTTATAATTTGGACATCGACCTATTTTTCTCTTTCAGTACAGGGGTACCGAGCTATGCACCAATATTCTCTTAAAAAGGGGAATTGATAAGTTGATAGCCATGACGTTTTGACTTGCTGAAGAGCGGACAATGGCGATGAAGTAAATGCTAAGTTGCTTTGTGATCTTCTATGGAGTTAGGGGAGCCATATACCAGATCACCCTTAGCTACACAGAGGCAAATAGGGAGGGGGACAATGGCGATGAACTAAATGCTGAGTTGCTATTTGTGTAGAAACTTATCCAAACCTTTAATGTGCAACAATCATATTTGGATACTATTACACATTCAAAAGTACTTTGTTCTTATATTTCAAGAATATAGGAGTTTCACATCTATTCGATTGCCTCATTTTTTTTTCTTGTTGTTTTTCATGAAAGGTGCATTGTTTCATCCACGTACCCATATAATCAGTGTTAATTATATAGCTTTGGGATCAGATACTCATGTTTGTTCTTTTCCTTAATCGAATTAGTTTATAATTCTCATTCTCTTCCACAAAAAAATTGGTATTTGATTCTGAATTATTTGGTATGGATCTGTGATTTAAACATATATAATTATACTTTTTTTTTAATAACTAAATATTTGTGTTGGTTGCTTTGGTCTAAAGAACAACGTAAATGCTTTAATTTCAAATCAAATGACTTTCCAATACCCATATTTCTATTATTGTTCAAACATAACTAAACCTCTAAGGGGTACCCATTATATTTTGATTTCACTAAAATATTGTTTATTGTTAACATTTTCATTCAAATGAATCACGTTTTGATAGTCTTACGCATTCTAAAGTACTTCATTAGTCTATTTTAAGAATAGAAGAGTTTGACTTCTATTCGCTCGCCTAATGCGTTCTCTTCTTCTTTCATGAAAGGTACATAGTTTCATCCATGTATACTTATAATTAGAGTTAATTATGAGGCATTGGGACCAAGTACTTGTGTTTCTTCTTATCCTTAATCGATTTAGTTTATCATACTCGTATTTGATTCTCAACGGTTTTGGATGCCTATGTGATTTAAACAAATCTAATTATACTTTACTTTCAATGACAGTAGTTCTTTGTTGGTTGGTTTTGTCAAAAGAATAACGTATTGCTTCAATTTCAATTCAAATGCTTATTGCTATTCGTGTAGAAACCTATCTAAACCTTTAAGGTTCAACCATTGTGTTTTGATTTCATTAAAATAATGCTTATTCTCACAATTTTCATTTGAATGAATAGTGTTTTAATAGTATTACGAGTTAAAAACTACTTTGTTCATCTGTTTTAAATAAGGGAGTTTGATTTCTAATTTAAGAATAAAGGTGTTTGACTACTATTCGCTTGCCTCATGTGTTTTCTTCTTGTTTTGAATGAAAGGTGAATGGTATCATCCTTATACTTGTAATCAGAGTTACTTATGTAGATTTGCGACTTAATACTCGTGTTTTTCTATTGTCCTTAAACAATTTACTTTATCACTTTCCTTCTCTTACAAAAGGTGTTGGCATTTGATTTTATATGGTTTGGGATGCCTTTGTGATTTAAACACAAATTATACTTTATTTTCAATGATTGGAGATTTGTGTTGGTTGCCCTCGTTTTAATTCAAATGGCCTTCCCATTATCCATATTGCTTTTTGGGTTGAAATGTAGCAAAACCTTTAAAGTGCAACCATTAAATCTCAATAAGTGAAATAATGTTTATTGATAACATTTCATTCGAGTAAATCGTGTTTTGATAGTATTACATGTGTTGAAACATAACTAAATCTATAAAGCGCAAACATTGTATTTTGATTACTCTGAAATAATCTTTATTTTGAACATTTAATTCGAATGAATCCTATTTTGATAGTATTACGCATTCAAAAGTAGTTAATTAGTCTATTTTAAGATTAGAGGAGTTTCACTTCTATTCTTCCACCTCATGTTTTTTCTTCTTACTTTGGACGAAAGGTGCATGATTTCATTGTTGTATCCTTGTAATCAAAGTTAATTTTTTTTAGCATTAGGACGAAATACTCGTGTTTTTCAGGATTATATGGGTCTACTATCCGCTACAAAACTGAGCGACTGAAGTCAGCGGGAAAACATTCGATTATTGTTGCTAGTGGTGAAATCAGTGATTTTCAGGAGATTATGCGTTATCTTGATGATCTCGTGTATGCCATCATTGGCTGGAAATAATCTATAGATGCTTTTTGTGTTTCTAAATGTTTCTTTATGCGGTTTGACTGGAAATATGTTTTGTAGCAGATTTGACTTTATTTTCTGGTGGGAACTCCTTGGGCCCTAAAGAGGTTCATAACTATCTGACTAGCATGATATATTGCTGTCGTAATAAGTTTAACCCTTTGTAAAATGCTCTTGTACTGGGTAGAGTTAAAAATGGGCATAAATATCTTGGAACGGTATGCCTTTTTCTTGTTTTTCCTGTTGAACCACTTTGAGATTGACTTTCTTGAGGTGAATTTTTTTTCAATATGATTTCAGGTAAACATGACTGGTGTGCATTACGAGGACAACCATTTGGCGACACCTAACACGGCCAATCTCCGTGATGAATGGCATATGAACTTGACTTTCGAAGAAGGTGTAAAGATACTGGAGAAAATGCATGCATGTGCTTCTGTACCGTGACAGATCAGCAGTCAACAAATTTCAGGTTGGTTTCATCCACTAATAGACATCGTTCATGATGGATATTGTGGTATTAATGGGGTAGTGGGGTAGTGGGAAATGTTTTGTAACATATTTCCAACCCCACTAACCCCACTAACATAACCTATTAAACACAAGGTTCCGGCTCCTATAAATAGGTGATTCCGGCACCTATTACGATACGCGAAAATATACGTA
>JAOWBN010223217.1:0-13077 GCA_028565015.1 Pinguicula moranensis | reverse complement strand
AGGTACATGTGTGAGAAATATGTAGAACAGTACAGTTTGTATTCACAAATGAAACAACCTTTGGGTTTCTCCTTCTTCTAACTAACACTTGAGAAATCATCAAATTTAGTAGTTAGTAGTGTATATTTATCACAGGGGAAATCATCTCTTGTGGGTGCACTTGACACATGTATGAAGCAAATCGTGTGTTAACAAATATAGTGAAGCTAACATCTTCTTCGAGGATAAGGAAACGATTTCGCACTTGTTCTTCATGTGTCAAAATCAAAGAAATTTGGGTTGTTTTTGGATGTTAAGTGATCTATTGAAGATCTGCCAACGATATAGATGTGATAATGATATAGATGTATTACTCGTTGATCATTCAAGTGATCAACTGAAAGTTTGAAACTGAGAGGCATATTTAGTTCGACATTTAGTTCGACATTTATTAAACCAGGCGGGTATGTTTGTTTAAAAAGAAAATGATATAGGTGTGGAATGGAACACTGTGACAGGTAAATTACTGGTATTAGTCTTCAACAACCATTTTTCTACTCTATCATTGTAAGTATGTGATACAATAGAACTTATGGCAGCAACAATATCATCCCCAATATATTCTCAACAAAATTAGGATATGAAAAATCACCTAAAATAAATTGGGTCGATTAACATCTTCGAAGTACTAAAATTTAATAAAGTTATTTTAATTAAATTATCAATAATAACAGACACCAACTTGATGCTAACTCATGAATATAATTATTTTGATTATAAAATAACAAAAAAAGAATCAGAGCATTTCATTTCATAGTCGAAACAATTGTCCTCCTTAGATAGATGCTGATGCTCGAATTTTACCTTCTACTTTTCCTTTAAATCCTCCTCATTGGTGGGGCGAGTTGATTCCAGAAATCTCTTTGTACGCTCAAGAACACCGAAAAATATAGAACCGCCGATGCCAATCCACAGCACTCTCGGACCAATGCCCTGCGTAATGTAACACATAAACTAAGTAGATGTCACCATGTCGGAATCCGGCACGGCATGGTATATGTTTCAACTTGGCCCAGAGATTATTAGGTTGCGTGTGTGTGTGAGTTTATACTTACTAAGCTATGGTGTTTGAGTACTCATATTGCCCTATAACAAAATGATCCAATTGTGCTAGGATGAGCATATGCTAAGAGGATCATCTATCAACAGTTCAACTCAGCATCAATTATAGTATAGGGGTGGGGGAGAAAGGAACTCTGGAGACAGTCTCATGTTCATAAATGCATTTGAACTGCGTTAAGAGTTGAGCTATAAGAATTTCTTTTCTGGTTTAGTGTAATTGGAGAATGAGAAGTACCTTGAGTAGCGCTCTAGGGCCTTCCTCTCTAGCAATAGTCTGAACACAGTCGACTATACCTTTGTACTGGTTCGCGGATCCCTGTGAGGAAGAGGGGATTTGAAGCAACGAAACCATAGAAATGCAGGGAAGCATGAATATGAATGCAACAGTGGTTAAGAAGCTAGCATGGACAAATGCACCAGGATACAATGACCAAATGCCTCATTTTCTCCATATACCTGAACCATCAAGCGCGTCTTGACCACATCCAAGGGGGTGGTTATGGCCCCAGTCAGGGCACCTATAAGAAAATGAAACCAATTATGCATAGACCTTAATATAACCCAATGAAGGACCTTCAGAATTTTTTTCGAAATTGGCACAACGAAGAAGATCAGTGATAAGGATGAAGTGCCATAACTCGAGAAAAACACATTTTCATTGCATTTCAATTTTCTTTTCCATTTCCACGCGTATGAACATATATATGTCGTATCATGGAATTTCATTTTAAATGACCAATTGATTAGGAAATCCAATCATCAATGTCGAGAAAATATGTCAACCAGTAAACATCACAAAATGGGGAAAATGAACGCATGAAACATCATATAAAGCTCTCGGAAGGCAATTTACCAGCAAAAGCACCAATTATAGCATTTTCGGGATCATTTAAATCTCTCTTTGCCTGTAATAAGCAATAACCAAAGAAAACACTTCTCAGCTCTATTAGAACGATGCCGAAATCCAAAGAATTATAGATACCCAACAAATTTTGGTATAAACTGACAAGGAATTCAATTTTGTTCAGACTCCACAATCATTCCCATATGACCATATCATTAGTTCAAGGGATCTCAAGTTCAGACCAAATTATATAAGGTATTAACAAAGACTTTGTTTTAAACTTGCAAAAGTCTCAGGTCAGGGAACAAAAAAGTTATGAAAAAGCAGTTGTAGGATAGCAGAATGTTTACCGCCAATTTATAACCTATTCGAAGCTGTTCATAGACGCAAAACTGGAGAGCATCAAATGGCAAATCTCTTAACAAAAATGATCCATATCCCTGTAACACCATCAAATAAGTGACATCCAATGCCATCACAGGAGCATGCTCTGCAGACAACCATCTGGCAGAAAATGGGCAAATATGTCCGCAAAAGATAAACAAGGGACATGCATCATACCGCATAAAGACCTCTAAAACCTTCTCTTGAAACAATAAGTCTGACAGCTTCAGGTGCAGAAGCAAATTGGCCAGTCTGCAACCGTTGCTTAACCACCTGAAAAATCAAGAATAGGCATGAAAGCAACAGTATTGATAAAATACAATGTGAGAGAAAAAACTAATAAACTCTGGGAAAAAATACTAGTAGTGCAAATGCAAAAGAAACATAAGAGAGAACTACCTCAGTAGGAACTCGAATGAAAGAAGCTGCAAGGCCTCCAAGCGCACCTGCAGTCTAAATGGAAATCAGCATGGAGTCAGAAATTCAAAATTCTGAAAATCATGTCGTCAAGCATTGCCTTCCTCGGGTTCTAAAATTTTCAATACCATTGTAGGCATATCAAGGGCCAGTTGCCTACCAGAAATCCCAGAAGATGTCTATGATGAATCCGCTAAAAAAATTTAAGGTTCCTTAGACATGTATGATGGTTTTGATATGATTTGACTGTAGACGATGGATATAATAGTATGGAAGAAATGCATTGTATAGAATGAAATTGGGATGATAACAACTAAAACAATGATTCATCTCCAGCAAACAAGGCTAAACATGAAAAATCTAAAATTAATTGGTTAGAGATTCTCTTACCAGATGAGCCACAGCGCTGAGATTTTCAGGTAAGCTTCTCAAGAGTTTTTGTTTGGCAGGTTCATAAACACCAACAAAAGCTGCAGATGCGCTGTTACAAAAGTTACCAATCAATCTATATGCCAGATAACTATGGCAATATTTTATACTAAATAACTAAGCCTATGCTGCAAACTCTCCTGGATATAGGAGTAGATAAAAATGGTAATATGTAATCCCACATACTCACTAAAGTCTTACTATAAAAACTTAAAAAAAGACCTAATAATAGGTGGCTCTTAAAGTAAAATCAATAGGACGCGAATCACTAAACACAAAATTTGATACTTCCATATATCATTCCAATCTGTCCCATGCATGTTTTTGGTTGATTGGTCTACAGTTTAAAATTTATTCATAATATAAAGATGAAGGCATGAAGAAGACAATACTCACACAATGACGTTCCATAAATTATTTTAAAAAATGCATTTAACCAGGTTCTTACGGTAAAACCCCCACAAGATTTCCAGCAAGTCCAGAATACAACCCTTTGAGAATTATTTTACCTCCACCACGTGCAACCTGAATAACATATAGAAATAACATATAAACTACTTAGGAAGATGTATGGAAAAAATTGGCTGTAGGGATATGCCTAAGATACAATCAAAGACTTCATTTTTCATTTCTTCTGTTGAAGCAGGATCGGGTAGATAATGAACTTTCTCAGCTGACACACGTCTTTTTCCTCTTTTTCCAAGCAAAAATAACACATTATTCACATAGATTTAAGCAAGAAAGCTTCAATAACCTTTTTGAATGCGAGGCTGGAGTCAATGTAGTCAAATCAAGTCGCAGATGCAAATGATTCTCTTTACATGCATCACAATAATTACTAGAGAGAAACCTGTAACCGTGTCTTTATTGTATCAATAGGATATAAAGCTGCTTCAACCACAACTCCTGCTGTTCCACCGGCTATGACACCCTCTGCAAAAGATTTCATCAAACAGTCAGTGCAACTGATCAGGAGAGTAATACCCATGTCATGGATATGCAATCAGGAACACTAATATGCAGTTATCTCAACGAAGGAAAATGAACTGTAAGACATTCATTACCACATAAGAAAAGCCTTGGACATAATCGAAGAGCAGATAGCTTTATATGTATTAAAGTAGCTCAAAGAAAGGTGCTTTATAGGCACCAAGACAGTGAATATGTTCGGCAATAAAATATACAGTCATACCGAATAATATACGTAGAAAATCAAACGGCTTTTCATCGCCTGCATTGATTGAAGCAAAGCACTTTCTTGCTTCCAATTTAAGGTCTGGTTTCCTATTTGATACATCTGCAAAACCAAATAACTGGTTTACTGAAGGCCAATGAACCCCCAGAGAAGAAAATAATAAAACAAATTTTATCCGGCCGAAACTATTTGCTATCTTGTTATGTTAAAGCAATCCTGAACCTCGTTTGATTATTTTTTCTACCTAACTGAAAAATGCCATTTTCTGCCAACTCTGTCCCAACTCCCACAGAATTTCCCGCAAACTCCGTCAAATGGGAAAGGCTTCCAGCCGCTTAGGCAGTTAAACGCAGGTCAGAAATAAAACAATGAAGCCAAAATAGAGAAGTTAAATTACCTGACGAGCTCTTTGCATCAATAGCTAACGTAAAAGGTCCCATTACCACCTGCCATTCATTGTTCATTCAATAATATACCGAAATTTACAGCAAAAAGTATTATACATATATATCCAGCAAACATCCGAAGTGAACTGAAAAATGAAATCTCCACGCACCGGTTCTGCCAACACCAGGGCAAATGCATTCTTATATCTGCGTGTATAATCATATATATACATGTAATGTATGTGTGTGCGACTGTGCGCCGATATACAAAAACAAATATAAATTGCGAGAAATATTACCAAGTAAAGAATGCAGAGGTCGTGGAAGAAGCGACTGCAACTATTCTCTATTAGATAGTGAAACAAAAGAAAAGAAAGGAACACTTTTTACCCCGCATTCTGACTGATAGCTTAGCTTACTTCTATTATTGATTTTATTCGTTGGATCAGATAGGCCTGATGGTGAAATCCAGCCAAGGCCCACAAAGTAAAGAACACTAGAATCATCTTGATTGTGTTCCCTAAGCCCTTTTGATTTTTTATTTTTTTTTCATAATATACAAAATAACTATTTCACTTGACTCCCATACTTTATTTTGTACTTATATTTTTTTAAATTATTTTTTTTATTCTTCTTTTTTTTCATTAAATTATTTCAAAAATAGTGTTTTAAACTCAACTTATCCTTCTCCTTTTTTTATTTAGTCAAAACTCATTTTTTCAGAAATAGATAGAAGGCTACTTTTTTTTTCTACTTCTAATTCTCATGGCAATTTCGTAAATAAATTAAAGTTATCTTACCAAATTTAACTACAAATATTATTTAATTAACTTATAAATTTTGATTGCAAACACTGTTTTAATAACTTTTTCAATTTTTTTCATAGTTTTACCAAACACTCAAAAAATACAAAATTAAAGGGAGAAGTAGAAGCAAAAGGAGAAAATCAGTACGAGTACAAAATAGGCCCTAAGTGAGTAGATAAGTATAGCACTTTTTTTTGGTTAAGACAAAATTCATTAATAATAAAAGTAATATGTACAAGCTTCCTTATCAAGGATAAGAAAGAAATGAATGAAAAGTAAAGAGAAAGAAGGGGGCTAGTACATGAGGGAACATGCGCAGGAGTATCATCCAACAAGGTATAGAGCTCGGCATATTGTAGGAGTGCCATGGCGCAAGGGTGAGGTGATGCAACAGTGGTCAATTGACTCTCAGCTATGCAGGCTCCCATACAGAATGACTACAAGGCTGCCGTAAGTATAGCACTTTGAATTCGTCAAAACCAATTTATGATGAATGAGAAATTAATGCTTGAAGTAAGCTACCTAAATTGAAAACATGGAAAGTTGTGAACCAACCGAATGGGTGCAAACCAAGGAAAGTACCTGTTGAACCGAACGAGTGTCTATTATGGAGCGAAGCACTTGTTGAGCACAACGAACATATCCTTCCTTATTTTTGTAACTCATCGAAGTACCCCCATAAAACTATAAACAGGGGGCCCTAGGATTTATTTTATGCATCCAATTTTTATTTTGAATCACTGCTCTTGGTTCAAAAATTTCTCTTCCTTCTAAAAAGATAGTTCCAAGCATTTGTTGTTCTTCAGACTTGACTCAAGCAAGTGTTGCCTTCATCGAATAATAAGTCGTTGTATCTTGAAGAAGAGTGTCGTGAAACGAACCACCTATAAATGGGGTATTATCATCTTGCAAAGATTGTGTCTAACACAAACATCGACTTTAATCAAAAATTTCTCCGCAACCTGAATCACTAAACCCATTTTTAGATCTTTTATCCAACATTCACAAGACGATAAACTTGTCTATAAGACATGTTTAGTGTTTCAAGCAACCCTGTGGGTTCTGTACCTGCTCATGGTGAAAAATCGGCAAAATTTATTGGTGTTTATTTTAAGATATGGCAGCATAATATGTTATTCTATCTGACCACGCTCGGTCTGCCTGGGTTCTTGACCAAGGATCCTTCAATAGTTTCGTAGGAAGAGACAGATACTCAAAGGAGAACCGTTCTCGATGCATGGAATCACAATGATTTTCTATGTAGAAACTATGTGTTAAATGGGCTTGATGATATACAATGTATATAGCCCAATCATAAACACTAAGAAGTTGTGGAATTATTTAGAAATAAAGTACAATATGGAGAATGTAGGCGCAAAGAATTTTTCGTTGGAAGGTTCCTCAACTTCAAGATGGTTGGTAACAAGTCGATGGTCAGCCATGTTCAAGAAATCCAAACCATTCTCCATGACATCATTGCTGATGGAATGGTGTTGAGTGTGTCCTTTCAAGTGGTGGTTATTATTGAGAAACTTCCACACATGTGGCGGGATTTCAAGAACTATCTCAAGCACAAATGCAAAGAGATGGGACTTGAAGACTTGATCGTGGGACTTCGGATCGAGGAAGACATCCATATGTATGAAGTCAAAAGCGATAAAAAAAACGCAACGAAGGCTAAGGCCAATATTGAAGAGGTAAGTACGAACAAGAAGATAAAACACTCAAGTGGCAAAAATGTGAAGGCAATGAAGGCCAAAAAGTTCAAAGGTAAGTGCTACAATTGCGGGAAACCGAACCACCTTGCCAGAGACAATCTTCAGCCTAAGAAAGAGACTCACTTGGATCACTTCATTTTGGTGTATTTGTCCGAGTTATCTTTAGCTGCTTCGGTTTTTGAAGCCAACCTGGTGAATAATCTGAGAGAATGGTGGATTGATAAGGGTGCTACACGCCATATTTACTCCGACAAATTAATGTTCTTGTCTAACACTAATTACAATAGAAGGAAGTTGTATATGGTAGACAACGAGATGTCTCCCACCATTGGAATAAGAAAAGCGGTGCTAAAGATGACATCTAGAAAAGAGCTAACTCTCATGGATGTTCTTCATGTCCCAGACATTCGCAAAAAACCGATGTCATGTTCCCTTTTAGATAAGGCTGGATTTAGGCTAGTGGTTGAATCTACCAAATTTGTAATGTCCAAGAATGGATGGTCTGTATGAAAAGGATACCTAGAGAAAGGGCTCTACATGTTGAATGTAATGACCGTAAACCGCAATGTTGAAATGAATAAAGTCATTAATTCATCATGCTTGCTTGAATGTTCTAATTCATGGCATGATAGATTAGGACATGTAAATTACAATACATTATGTAAACTTGTGAACTTGGAATTGATTCCAAGGTTCAAGATAAACTCATAGAAGTGTGAAGCCTGCGTTGAAGCAAAGATGGCTAAAATCCCTTTTCATTCGGTGGAAAGATCTACGATCCTTCTTGAATTAATTCACACTAATATATGTGAATTAAAGCTTTTGCAAACAAGAGGAGGTAAAAGTATTTCATTACTTTGATTGATGACTGCACAAGATACTGCATAGTATATCTTTTGAAGAGTAAAGATGAAGCCGTAGAGGCTTTCAAAAGATATAAAAATGAAATTGAAAATTAGCATAGTGCCAGGATCAAGATGATTCGAAGTGATAGAGGTGGAGAGTATGTCTCTCCTTTTGAAGAGTTGTGTGCCGAATCTAGCATTACCACATCATGACACCTTACTCATTTGAATCTAATGGTGTTGACGAACACAATAATCGTATTCTTAATGAAATGATGAATGCTATGTTGATAAGTTCTAGATTACTCCAACACTTGGGGGGTATTTTTTCCGCAAACTACATTCTTAACAAGATTTCTCATAAGATGAGAGATGTAACTCCATACGAACTATGAAAAGGTCGACAACCATCCTACGGGTACCTCAAAGTGTGGCAGTGTTTGGATAAGGCATATGTACCCAAGCATAAACAAGGATTAGACCAAAGATAGTTGATTGTATCTTCATCGGATATGCGTAAAATAAGTGAAATTGGTTCTTAGTTCACAAGTAGAAATTCTAGATATAACTAAAGGAATGAGCATTGAATCCAAGAATGCAGTTTTCTTTAAAGATATCTTTACAGGCAAGGAACGAAAAGAGCCAAGTTCTAATCAAAGAACTTATGAGGCTGCAAGTGGTTCTTCTCAACAAGTTGAAGAACCTAGACGCGGCAAAAGGATAAAAGTGAAAAAATCTTTTGGTCTAGAGTTCCTATCACATATGGTAGGAAATGAACCCAAGACACTACAAGAGACATTGCCAAGTACAGAAGCTCTATTGCCAAGTACAGAAGCTCTCTGGAAAGAAGTTATTAATAGCGAAATTTAGTCCATCATGCATAACCATACTTGGGAGTTAGTTGATCTCCCACCGGAATGCAAGCCTCTAGGATGCAAATGGATCCTATAGAGGAAGTATAATGCAGATGGATCAATTGATAAGCATAAGGAAAGATTAGATGCCAAATGGTTCAAACAGATCAAGGAACATGATTTCTTCAATACATATTCCACCGTGACTCAAATCACGTCCTATAGGGGGTTGATTACTATATCATCACTACAAAATTTGGAAATACACCAAATAGATGTGAAAACTACCTTTTTGAATGGCGAGTTGGAGGCTAGATTTACATGGAACAACCTGAACGGTTTGTGGCTCCCGATAATGAGAAAAGGAAGTACAAGCTTGTAAAGTCTCTCTATGAACTTAAACAAGCACCTAAATAGTGGCACACCAAAATTGACAAAAGAGTGTTGTCAAAAAAAATTAAAATTAATGAATGTGACAAATATGTCTACATCAAAGACAATTCAAATGAATATGTCATAGTTTACTTATATGTGGATGACATGTTGATCATGGAAAGTAATCATGATGTGATCATGAATACTAAGAAATTGTTGAAGAAACATTTTTACATGAAAGATGTGGGTCTAGCTTATTGTTATCCTCGGGATAAAGATCTCTAGAATGTCAGATAGAATAGTCTTATCACAATCTCGTTATGTAATCAATGTTCTTAAGATATTCAATAAATTTTGATAGTCTGCTGGCTATTGTCATTTGAGTAAAAATCAAGGAGACATAGTCTCTAAAATGGAATATGCGAGGATCATTGGCAGTTTAATGTATTTGACTAACTGCACACGCCGTGATAGTGCATATGCGGTGAACCATCTAATAGGTTCGCGAGCAAGCCTAATGAGGATAACTGGAAACCGTTGATTAGGGTGCTCAAATATCTTAAGTATACCCTAAGTCATGATTTGTTTTACCAGATATCCAGTTGTGTTTGAAGGCTATAGTGATGCCAATTGGATATCGGACACAAGCGACTCCAAGGCCACCGTGGTTATGTGTTTACTATCGGTGGAGGAGTGGTGTCGTGGAAATCCTCTAGACAAAATTGCATAGCTCGGTTCACAATGGAGTCCGAGTTTATACCTCTAGAGAAGAAGTTGAGTGGCTTCACAATTTTCTGGAGGTTATTCCTTGTTGAATACATTGTGATAGTACATTAGCAATTGGAATGGCAAAAAACAGTATGTATAATGGTAAGTCTAGACATATACGTCGTGGACACAATATCATTAGACAATTGATCTCATGTGGTGTTATAACCATTGACTATGTAAAGTCTAAGGATAACTTAGCAGATTTGTTAATGAAAGGCCCGGATCGAGATCAACTGTACAAGTTATCAAGCAATTCACACGAAATGGTGTCTTCCTCTCCGTACAGAGCCTCGAGATGAACAGTAAACCCGCATCTTCCCCGACCACACCTCCATCCTTCTCCTAACAACGAGCACTATCTAAGTGTCTTACCTAGATCGTCGATCTCTCCTCTTCCCAGGGACGCTTTACGCGCCTGGGAAGGTCCCCAAATAGCTTAGTTCCGATCTTTGCATGAACAGTGAAATTTTGCATCATCGCTACAATGTTTAGCGCCGACCAATATCCTTCCTCCTCAGGCTATTAGCCACTCACTTTGTTCATTAGGGAGCTAGTATTCATACATTCATTAGCCTCAAGCCCTGTATCTACTTTAGGTCACCTCACGCACTCTCACAGCTCACCCTCACTAACTCCTTCCCTCTCCTTCCCCTTAACTCGTGTCGTTACACGACAACTAAAAAAGATGAGGAGGGCCTCCATCAAAGTAGGGAAGACACCTCTGCTTCCCCTGCCAGCCAAGAAAAGGGATGGAATCTCATATGTGGATATGCTTATCTCTGAGAACCCTGTTTCTGTCCATGATAGGCTCGGACCACGCATGACGGGGAAACCAATTTCGATCCAGTCACATATTATATATCCAACTTTCCTCTTCAGTGAGAAATGACGCATTGAAATCCCTACTACACAGACAATGTAAGGTGAGGAGTCTTAAGATAGCACGCAAATTGAACAATCATTGAAGGCCTTTTGGATTTGTAACTTTTGCTGATGATATGGAAGAAGAAGTTTTACTACTCAATCTTAATAATCTATGGATTGGCTCCTATCATCTCCAAGCTAACAGAGCTCGATTTCTAAAGGTTAAGACATTACCAGTTTCTAGAGATATTATGCAGCGGAAGGCTATACCATCCATGACACCTAGTACTCAGGGAGTTATCTCAGCAAGTGTGCTCTATAAAAGTATAGTTGGGAAAGGTGTGATCAAGCCCCTGGGGGTGGGTGAATCTCACATCAACCCTCTGGTGATTGACCGGGGTAAAGATTATCAATCTTGGCTGAAGTTTGGCTATATAGGAACTCTGCATTCACACATAGATTGGCGCTGCTTCCAACTTGCCCTCAAACAGGCAGGTAATCTGAATATATTAGTCAGTCCACTCAGTCCAGTAATTGTGCTCCTCTGGGAAAAATAGGAACATGATCTGGATAACTTGATTAACAATGACTGATCTTGGGCTAAGAACTGGCTGATAGACTTATCTCCTTGGAGCAAAGAGAGTCTTCCACCTCCACATAAGCTAACTTGGGTTAAAGTGTATGGCCTACCTATTCAATACTGGACATAATACATTTTTACAAAAAATGGATATGCTTTGGGTATATGCAGGAAGATTGACGAATATTCATTACAACATAGTCATCTGTAGGCGGCTATGTTACTAATTCAACATGATCATGATCTGAAATTTCCAGAACATCTATGTATCATACTGAATGGTTTGAAGCTCACATTAAGTATCAAGGAGCTTCACAAAGAGGGGATCAATTCCTTTTGGTCTCAGACTAATGAGGGGACCGAATCAGAAGCATCTACATCCATGAACTCAGAATACCTCTCAGAGGAGGAATATATGGATCATATCTCTGAAAATTCCTACCAAAAGGAATCCAGTCTCAAAGCAGTTAAAACAGAATGAGGTCTGGGTTTAAATGATATTGTGCAGAGCACCCATGCCAACTGCCCCCACTTGACCAGAAGTTCCTCTTCTAAGGAAGAAGTGATTCCATAAACTAATGAAGTTGCATCTAAAGAGGCAAGCACTGAGCCTTCTCATAGTACTCAGACAGTGTCACATGAGGAAGTCTTAATCAAGTCCTGTATGTACTGGGATGAAGGAGCTCTGCTATGAACTATCTTGGATAGAGAGCATATCATAACTCAAGTCAACAGATATTCTGATATTTATTCACCATCCCCTCCAAAAGGCCTAAACAATAATTCTTCAAGATCGCAAAACATTGTCAAGGAATAGGATATAATGAATATTGTACCCCTTGATATAGAGATTAATATGGACTTAGTTGACAAGGATACACACATAGCTGGAACTGCAATGAGGACAGATGATCAGAATCAGAAGTTTACAAACACAGGCTGTGATCAGTTTAGTCATCAAAGTTCTCTGGTTAATGAGGTAGACCTGCGGAATATCTCTGCTTTCCCTCCTCTAACATGTACATCCCCACTACCAAAGAAAAGTTATGATATGAAGCTAACGAAGGCTGGGGTATTAACCAGAAGTCAGTCAAAAAATTAGGTTGATTGTGATAATGCTAGAGCACAAGCTACTCTAGATAAAGGGCTAGGTGACATACATCTTCATAAGAGTCCAATGGAGTATCCATAGCAGCTAAATGAGGAAGCTGATAGAATAATGGAAATTGGCTCAGATCTTGGTCTCACTTATGGCCAAAATCCAGAATTAATTCATCAGCATATTGTACACATGAATGGACAAATGAGGAAATCTCAGAAACCTCTGACATCGGGCAGTGGTAAGAAAGGTGAGGAATCATGTCCTCAATGAAAGTTATAACTTATAATATTAAAGGCCTAAACAGCCCAGGTAGGAGGAAAAGATTAATTCCCTGTTTTGCGCAGCCTTCTTAAAATTATAATCTTCTTAAAATCACATTTCCCGCCAAAAATAACTCTTCATTTTT
>JAOWBN010223206.1:0-13077 GCA_028565015.1 Pinguicula moranensis | reverse complement strand
CTCACAATCTTGACCATCTCCTGCAAGATATCTCTCTCTGCAATTTGAAAATGCACATAATCACCACAATTCTTCACTAGCGTCTCCAAAAGCTGCGATGGCATAGAAAATAACTCAGGACAACATTTGGCAAGCTGAATTTAAAATGATGTTGATCATAAAGCAGCAGTAACTGACTTTTAGACACCAACTTTAGTTACACTTCAAGATTTATAATGCCCAAGAAAACACATTAATGAAGCAATTCCTGTCACAATACCGTCAAAGCAAGTAACTGTATTTTGGGGTTCTTGTGCTGCAGCCTTTTCTTCACAGCTTTCAGAACATCCTTCGCCACCCTAAACAATAGAACAGAGTGAACTTTCAAACATACTGCTAGTATATGAATCCACTAAAATAATAATAGAATTTGCCTAAACACCCCCAAATCACTATTTCTTATGGCAAAATGGAACGCACTCGTCATGTCTCATCGCAGGCCAAAATTAAAATGGAGTTCCATTTTTTTTTATCATGAGTTACAATGGAGTTCCATAACGTGATGAATCAAAAATTTGTTTGATAAAGTCAAACTGAATAACATAGTCAAAATTTGAACAACGATGTCCTTGCTCCAAAACGCTTCATTAAGACAAACAAATCCGCTGGTCGAAAACATATGTGCAAAACAATCACGTCAATTCATTCCAAAACATGCCCTAGTAGAAACCCCTAAAATTTAAAACACGGTAGGAAAACAGATACCCAAAAAGAAGATGTGAGAAAGAAGTCAAGATCAGGGAACAGAAAATCCAAAACAATAGGCAAGAAATACGTATATTCTGCAAACACAAACATCTCCATACATCTGATTGGAATTGATGATGTCACAGATATCCATATTTAGAGCCCAATCGGGCCCGATCAAGAACTCGCTAGTCGCTTTCTCAACTCTCACAGTAGCTGACGAAGATGAAATCGAAGAAGCCATCGATGAAATCATCACACTCCTTGTTCTCTGTCTTTGTCACCAATACCTTCTCTCCAACACAGGAATCGTCGTGTTTTGACTACGGCGGCCAACAGTTTCTTGAAAGAACAAATTAGTTTCAACTTCTTCTGGTTTTCCGCTGTCTCTGTAAATGAAGTAAAGCGACACTTTTAATTATGATAAGGAATTTTCAATGAAAATCCTTTTGTTAATCTGATTCTTTATTGGCCTTCTTTTCTCATTCTCAGTTTCTCCTATTTCGCCGACGCGCTGTGTCAACGCTCTCCTATAGCGCGCCGTGTAAGACTCATGGCCAAACACGTCACTCCAGAACTAATGACCACAAATTATGTATGTTAATGGACTACTTATAGGTAGGGTATAGAACAAGAAAAGAAAAACAACTTCGAAAACAACATTTAAATAATTATATCATTTTAGAAAACACATTAATAGAGCTTGACATCAATCTAGATTCTTTTTTAGTGAACCCTCTATCCTCTTTTTTCTTTTTAATTGCAATAGAGGGCCAACACCTAATGATTGACCGTGTAACAAGATTAGGCAAATGATCCCATTACACAAAGGTGAAATAAAATTATCACTATCACATCTTCAATACGTTGATGACACCCTCATTTTTTGTCAAAGAAACACTAAAAGAGTTCAAGAGATGAAAGACGTACTGAGATTATTCGAAATGGTTTCAGAGTTATAAGTAAACTTATTCAAGAGCTACCTAATGGGGGTAAATATCACCATCTTGGAAATGCAAAATTACGTGAGCAGCCTAAATTTCCTAACAACAAAATATAGCAAATCTACTCGGGCTTACCTCTTGGAGCAAATCCAGGGAGAAAAGTTACATAGCAGCCAGTGGTAGATGTAAGTGATTGGTTCCAAAACCCACGTAGATGTATTAGATTTACATAGGCATAAGTATAAACTCTTTATGTAATATTTTTTAGGCAAAAGCCTTAGTTAATAATATAATTAACTTTCAGATAAAATAAAAGTCTAAATTATTTTTATTTTTCTCTCTTAAGACTTATCTTACATGTAATTTCATTTTCTTCATAGCCTTTAAACATTTTTGACAAGATGTGATCAACACAAAAGGGTTTGTTTGGTAAATCGATTAATAGATGATAACTGATGGATTTTGTGAGTGAAGATATTCATAAGCAACCAAGTTTGTAGCTTTGTTAAGGATTTTGGAGAGAAATGAATTTTTCCATTGATGGATGGGGTGAAGTTTACACGGCAGTGCATGCTATTAAAAGGCTACAATTAAAACCCAAAAATTCTTAACCTAAATAAAAACCCAATAGAATAAAAGCCCAACAACAAAGGCCAAACTGGAGTCCAACACTCCTCACCCCACCCCCATCCCGCAAACTGAGCATGGGTTGAAGACTCATGAAGTTTGGACAAAGGGAGATAGCCACCAGGTATGCTCGTCTAAAACCTCTTATTTTCAATGGTTGCCACTTATATATACACATAACTCGCCTACCTACATCTAACCCTAAATCCATTGCTTTTTTAGAAAGATACTCACCGTTTCGTCTTCACATTTGTCTTTAAATCTGAACAGGATTTCTACTTTCCAGTCGTCTTGTTCCTCGATGCATTCGTCGTTTCTCGTTTTGCCTATAGATTGGACCGTACGTTACACATATCCATATACATACTCCATTATACCCGCCGTCTCCTTGGTTTGACTGCAAAGTTGGTAAAATTTCTTCAAGATTTTGGTGGAAATCTTTATATAGTTTGATTCATATTTGATTTTCGATTTTAGATTTGAATTTAGGTTTTAGGCTTCAGATTTGTGAGATGAGTGTTTGGGAAAAAGTGGTAGGTCGATTAATATGCATACATGTATGTGGTTTGCGTTATTTTTGATTTAAAATTATTTGTGTTGTTTTAGATCAAGGGTTTGGGTTTTCGGTTACTAATTTCTAGGTAGCTTTGCTATTTTTTTATTATTAATATTGGTTATTTTCTAGATTAATATGAATGCATGTATGTGTTTAGGTTGATTTTAGAATTGAAGTTCATTATTTTGCTGCAGATGTAGTGTTCGGTTGTTTGGCAAAATTTTACGTTTCTAATACATACTAGATTACTAAATGTGATTGTTTGTATTGGAACATTGTAAAGTATTCTTTTCAAATTGCATTTGCGCTTTGAGAAGTTCATCTTGTGGAAATAGATTCTCGTAACTTCCTTCTACTTTTCCCATGCTTGATTTATTAATTGTATGTATGCTTGATTTTATTTTTCCAGCTTTCTTGCTCCAAGTGCTTTTTTGCTTCAGATGTAGTGCATGTATACGCATGTATGTGGTTCTTGTTTAAATTCTCCATAAATCTATTACTTACTATGAATTTTGTAAGCACTAATCGTTGTTTTTTTTGGTCGGGTGAGGATTCAATTTAGCTTTGAGGAACATTTTGTTGCATCAAGACATGGAAAACACGAAAATGCAATGAGTTTTCTAGGTGATATCATTGTTTATCAACTTTTACTTGCTCCTCTTAGATTTATGTGTCTGTTGTATGTCATGTTGTGTTATACATGAATATGAATCTTATTAGTACTAAACTCTTGCCTTATATGGTTTGAAATACTAAACCCTTAAAACAGTCATCACTTATGGATTTGATGGACCCTACGCCAATCATGGTTTGTACAAAAATATTCTTGTATGTTATGTGTATTATCATGTCATTTGATAGGCAATATGAGTATGAGAAGGCTGAAAGGAAGCATAAGTGCAATGCCCCAACTAAGTGCTTGATTTTAGATAAGATCTCTGAATAACTAATTGTCTATTGCAAATGAAGCTGAAAGAGTCATTATTGACAATTCTTTTAACTTTGTGTTACTAATGGGCCAGATCAAAATGACTCTATTAAATTCCATTGCTTTTATTTAGTAAAGTTGCTGGAACTCAATACATTAAATGACGCAATGCATATTGGGTTGCAACGAAAATGTCCTCTTTGTATACTTACAAGGGTAAGGTCACGTACATCTGACCCCCCAGACCTCAACCTAGTTGGGAATATACTGGGTACGTTTTTTTTTTATAAGCCAAATATTTTATACATGGGAAAAAGTATTTACAAATGTTGAGAAACCAACAAGGTAATAAAGAAACAAAAGAGACCTAATACAATAGGTGCAGTTCGTAGAAAGAAGTGGCTTGATGGTTATTCGACTCATGAATATCTATATGGCATGCCTTTCCATCATACTTTCTAAATAGTTGAGGGTCAAGCGTATGGCTCCCCTAACGTCATGGATGCACAAACATCGTACCATCCACTGGTATTCATCAAGTGTGGAAGTCATTACTATCATCTTATCGATACCCTTTTACAGGAATATCGGTACATAGCTCATTCCAACTTGATGAGCTATCCCTGTAATGATTAGAAAGTATATCCGGTTCGGCACTAGTATAGTACTTCACTTTCCAAACAACCCTGCAACCCGTCTCTCGTCTTTGTTTATGGTCTTCTTTCTCTATTCTTGATTTCCTCTCTGAGCCTTAGTCTTGAGGTCTTCGTGTGAGTAAAATCTACTCGTCCTACAGATGTACGTGAACAAGCGTATTTCTGCTTGACGCTGTATGATCTCAGCCAGAAATACTTCCATTTCGGCTCTTGATTGAAGTTGCAGCTGCTTATGAGTTTTGTTGCGATGCCTTTCTATTTTGAAGATCACGTTCATTTAGCTTAGAGGTCATTCTGTTCCATTTTGGCAGCTTGTGACATTGCTTCTCTGAATTCTGTGCAGCCACCTGTAAATCATCTTAGCCGACAGTGACATTAAGGTATGTACCTGTTGAAATAAGTACATCTTAATAGTGCAAAAATGGAAAATATGGATCGAATGGACGTTCCCCGAGAGCGTGAGGCAAACTCAAAGAGAGGGTGGGAAGGAAGTAATGGTGGCTATCTTAAATGCCTCCTAATCGCACCTGTACCACATTAATTTGAGACCAAATAAGCTTCCACAAGATAAAAGAGTCAAGTAAATGCTATAAATTAAAGGTATGCTTTTGTCTCCTCTCATTCTTTCTTCATTTTTTAAACAGTAATGATCAGTGCGCAGCTGACCATCCCTGAGGAATAACCCACAAAGGACCAAATCAACATTGATGTCCAATGGCAATTTTCGGTGTATTTTCCATTGACTTCAGAAATTGCCTAACCTGTACCACAAAGACATTACACCAAATAAACTAGCTCCAGGAGATAACAACATAGTTGTATCCATGCACAAATTAGTTTAACATGAATTTTATCGTGGATTTGTCACTGTATGTAATTATATAAAAGTTCTACGTACCTGACCGTGACAGATAATTTTTCCATAAGGTAGTCTTCCAGTTTCCACAGATGAATTCAGAATCAAACCTGTGTATAAACCGGCTGAAGAAGTCATTTTAGCTTAGCTTCAAATATTCTGATATATGATCACTACTCCTCAAGTACAATTTCAGGTCAAGTTGGCTGTTGTGCTCCCATGCATACTTTTGGATGAATCAACCAGTCGTTGAGTGAGTAAGGATATGTGCTCTTTTTCCAGCTTGTTTTCATCCACATCCACGTGGTCCTTTGCACAGACTGTACCAACATCTCAACCTTGATATCTGCGCCATTGAAATGAGCTTGATTCCGTGCTTTCCATGTTTGCCACATGACAACTAACTATATGCTTTTCCATGTATCCAATAAGACTTGTGTGGGTTTGCTATCTATATGTCGTTGTAGTGTAGGTACTCTACTTGAATTCTGATCCGATATTTTATATCCTTTGATCCAACTACTGACTAGATTCCAAATATGTTTTATAAAACTGCATTCCTGAAATAAGTGATCCGCAGTTTCTGGAAGAGCTTTGCACATACAACATTTAATCTCATGTTCTCTGAAAATCACATTCCTTTCTTGCAGTTTTTTTTTGAGTAGGCAACCCATTTTGCAATAGTTTCCAAGCGTGTACACAGACCTTTTTAGGTGTTGCGTTGTTCCAGACCAACTGTAGTGTCTTAGCTTGCTCATCACTGTATGGTGAAGTTAATATGTTTCTGATGTGCTGATATGCATTCTTGACTGTGTAATTTCTTGCTTTACTCCCTCTAAATATGTATCTATCTTGTCCTTCTTGTTGTGGCAGCAAATAAGATAACAAAGTATTGAGTGTCTCCCATTGCCTCGATTCATTTCCTCTAAAATTTCTCCTCCAATTCGTTTGCCAATGCCACATGTTATTCTGCCAAAAACCAGAATCACCCACACTAATTTTTTGTTGGGCTATTCTAAATAGCAAGGGAAACTTTTTAGCAAGATTTGTGTTTGCAGTCCATTTGTCAAGCCAGAAATGAACACCTATACATGTCCCCATTTTTATCTCCATATTCTGTTGACCATGAAGCACTTAAGGTAGCTTGTAGGCTATTCCACCAACTAGAAGCATAGGTTGTTCCTCTCTGTCTTCCCCTCCTGTTTGAGATCAGAATTACCAATGGCTTCAACTCATTCAGATTGCCTACATACAACAGTCCATGTTGATTTGCATACTTAGAGTGCAGGTTGTCACTTAATAAGCTTTTTTCTCCCTGCAAAATTCTGTCTCCCCACATTCCCATTAAAGCATTGTTAAAAGCCTCCAAATTTCTTACTCCCAGCCCTCCTTTTTCCACCTCTGTTGTTAGTTTTTCCAAGGAAATCCAAGCCATTTTCCTTTTGTCTTGCGTGCTGCCCCAAAAGAATGCTCTTTGCCTTTTAACCAAGTGTTTGATGACAGAGTTTGGGGCTTTGTAGAAGCTGAAGAAATGGGAAGGTAATGCATTTAAAACCGAATTTAAGATCACTAGTTTACCTCCCATCGATATGAACTTATGTTTCCAGCCTGCCAGCCTGCTCTCAAACTTGTCAGTGACTGTTTTTCGTGTGGATAATCTTCCAAGATTTGCACCGACTGGCAAACCTAGGTATTTGAAAGGTGTTTGCCTAATTCTGCATCCAAGATATTGAGCCATTTCTTCCAACTGTGTCCGACGGATGTTAACACCAATCAAATGACTTTTATGATAATTGATTCGAAGTCCTGATAGTAGTTCAAAGTTTTTCAGGATAGACTTCCATGTTTTTATTGTTTTCCATGAACTTTTACCAAATAATACAGTATCATCCGCGAACTGTAGGTGGGAAATAGGTATTCCTTGCCTTCCCACTTTCACTGGTTCTACCAAATGCAGTTCAGCAGCTTTATTTATCACACTGGAAAGCCCTTGCGCTGCTATGATAAACAGAAAAGGTGATATGGGATCCCCTTGCCTGAGGCCTCGTGTGGGGTAAAACTCCTTTGTGGGGCTACCATTGATAAGTACTGAAGTTGATGTTGTCTCCAAAAGTTCTTTGATCCACCATCTCCAACAAGGGGGAAAAGCCATCTTCTCCATTACTTCCAGTAAATAATTCCAATTGAGTGTATCATGGGCCTTTTCAAAAATCTACCTTGAAAGTAAGAGTCTGTTTTTTCAGCTTTTTTGCCTCATCTAGTACCTCATTTTCTATGACTACACCATCCACTATCCTTCTTCCTTTCACGTAGGCCATTTGATTTTCTAAGATGACCTCCTCTACAACTCCACTGATTCTTTTTGCTAGAACTTTTGTGAGGATCTTATTCATGCTTCTAATGAGAGTTATTGGCCGGAAGTCTTCTACCTTCAGTGGTTCTATGTTCTTAGCTATCAAAGATATAAAGGCTGCATTGCTACCTTTAGCAAGTTTGCTATTCCTGTAGAATTCATGCATCATAGCCATGATATCACCTTTCATCACAGGAAGAAAGTGTCTGATAAACTTGAAATTAACCCCGTCTGGCCCTGAGCTTTTCTTGGAACCACAACATTTTATAGCTTGAACAACATCCTATTCTGAAAATGGCCGAGATAGAACCTGTGTGGACTCTGCAGATAGCATCTGGAATCTCATGTTAGCAGCATTGGAGCGCATGCTTGATGTCTCAGTGAATCTTGACTCAAAGTGCCACTTGAAACTGTCTTTTACTAATTAAGGTTCCTCTATCCATACATCTTTTTCCCAAACTCCACAAATGTTATTTCTTTTCCTATTGAGATTAATCCACCTGTGGAAAAAAATAGTGTTTGCGTCCCCCATTTTTAACCAATTCACTCTGGATTTCTGGTAAGTGATACTGCTGATCTACTCTGTAACGTTGTATAACCTGCTTTGTAGTTCTGCCAGATTTTCTTGTTGGTTAATACTTTCAGTCACTGAGTTTCCTTCTTCAGCGTCTGCCTCCAGTTTGTTTAGTTCCTTCTTCAGCTTATTCTGCTCATTTACTAGGTCTCTTGGTGAATGTTTATTCCACTCTTTGATTTTCAGTTTGACTTCCTTCAGTTTATCCTTTATTCTTTTGCTTGCATAGCCTTGTGATCCGAGACTGTTCCATGTGCTTTCCACTAATGTGTTGTAGTCATCCATTTGTAGCCAAATATCTAACATTTTCAGTGGCTTTGGACCCCAATTTTGTACCTTGAAATTCAAGTTGACTGGGCAATGGTCAGATTCCTCTTTGTCTAGTCCTATTTGAGTCCACTTCATGTCATGTCCTAACCATTTATCATTGACTAAAAATCTGTAAAGCCTGCTCATGGTTTTGAGTGATTTTAAATGCCAAGTAAATCTTCTTCTTGTCATTCTCAAGTCATGAAGATCCATGTCATTGATGAATTGGTTGAACAATCTGATCTCTTGCGCACTGTAAGTGTTTCCAGTTCCTTTTCTTTCAGTTATGTGCAGAATAGCGTTGAAGTCACCCATAAGGCACCACTTCTCACCCTTGTTCTCAGTGTATTCAGCTAGAAACTCCTTCCATTGTGTCTGCTTATCATGTATACTACTCGGGCCATATACATTTATCATGTTTGATATGATACCTTCATTGGACCACTGCCCTTTAACACCTAAAAAGCCCAATCCTGACACCATACTTTCTCTTTTGAATTTCTTGCAGTTCCAAATGCTTAACAAGCCACCTGACCGCCCATATGACCCTTTGTAAGCCCAATCAAACTCCGTGTCATACCACAAGAATGCGCACAACTTCTGATCAGTCTGTTCCAGTTTAGTCTCTCGTAGACTTATGTAATCTGGTCTATGATGAAAGATAAAACTTTTTGTGTTTTTCTTTCTGTCCATTCCCCCGAGACCTCTTATGTTATATGTGATTATTTTTATTGACAGGTGATTTCTCAGTTGTTCTGATAGCACTTGATGCAGGCTCATCTCTTTTTGCTGTTTCAGTCATTTTTATGAGTTCCAACATCTGATTTTTGCCGCCTTCTACATCAGGTTCATATGAAATTCCCAGTGCCTGACCTATGTTCATCATGTCCTCTACTTCCTGTATTTGTTGGCTAACAGAGAGTTCCTTGAATAGTGTAGGACTTTCTGCATAGTGTTGCTTGCCAGAAGCAAGGGCTATATGATCTAGCCATTCATCAAGCACAGCTTCATTCTTGTCCTTCTCTAGGTCCTTCACCTTTCGAGTTTGACTTCTTGTTTTGGTCCAGAGCCTTTGCGTTCTGAAATCTTCTTATTTATTAGCCGGTTGGGAGTTCCTTCACAGCATGTGCCTCCCAAAGGTGGGTACTCGTCTTAGCTCTGTGAGGGATCATTTATGGCCTCCAAACTCCCTTCATTATGTGCATCTACTTGTTCATACCGGGCCATTACAGTTTCTTTTCTCACATTTTCAGTCTGTTTAATAATCTCATCATGTGCTAGCATGCTCGTATCCTTCAGGTCATTTGGTTGTGGACCAAAAGCAGATTCTGCCTTCATGTGATAACTGGACTGTGTTGCCTCATTCCCTCTTGCATCTGTGTTTCCATGTAGTTTACTCTCTGTATCTTGATTATACACCTGCATATCTAGTACAACTTCTGGAAATATATCCTGAACATTCTTCTGTTCCTTAGGCCTCCATTCAACTAGATATGTTTTCCATTGCAGCATTAACAGTGGCTCTGGTTCATGTGTGTGATGGTCCTTCAATAATATGTGACCGACTTCCTCCATTCTGTCATGAGTTGCATTCTCTGAGACTACTAATGCAGAGTTCTGTATAGTCCCGCCTGAGGTTTCAGTTTTTAGAGCAATGTCTGAATCAAGATCATACGTATCAGAGACATCTGACTGCCAGCTCACTTGACTATTTGGATCTACTTCAGTTATGAGCAGGTTGCAATTTTTCCCCAATCTCCACTAGCATTGTTTGGTTGATCCATGCCATTTTACTCACTTCTATAAGAATCAGTGCGGCTTCTAAATATATTTTATTTTTGGTGTCCTCACCTATCCTTTCGAATGAACCAAATTGGGAGCCAGTGGCTTTAAATGTGTCATCATTCCACACCTGTAATGGTAGTCCTTGTACCTTGATCCAGCAAAGTCGGTTTGTTACCACGTTGAAACCTTCAGATGATGACCACAGGGAGGCACACATGATCCAATTATCAAGCCACGCACGATCTTTTTTGATCAGGTTTGCTAGATCACCTTTATCTTTTTCCCATAGTAGTATATAGCCAGCCCCCATTGGACTTAGATTCACTGATGAGTATCCAGCCATGTTAAGCGCCAGGTGGAGGTTTCGCCACTCGTTTTTCTCTTTCAGTTTACACACGTAACTATCAGTGAGCCAGAGGTTATCTTTATCAGATGTCCGCAGTACTATTTTTTCCTTCCTCTGACATTCACCGTCATCCTTTTTGTGACTACAAGAAGCCCCGTTAGTCCACACTGGGTACTCTTTACAAACAACAGGGATGGACATAGTTCTCGCCTTTTCCTTAACAGGAATCCAAGCCTGGTTATTTAGCTTGCTCTGAGTATTGACCGATCTCTTTTGATTCGTGTTGAATGGTGCACAATTTTCCTGAAGCCTGTATGAGCCTATCCATATGTTATTTAGCTGAATTAACAGTGTGTCTAAATCGTCTATCTTTTCAAACTCCACAAATCCGAACACGCGTCCCTCTTTACTAAGCTTCCTCGCAACTGAGAGCTTCTTGACCATGCATTGTTTCCGGAATATGCTCTCGAGCCTTTCTGTTGAACAATCACTAGGGAAATTCGTGAAGAAGAAATTTTGCTTACCCTGTTCGAGAGAATGTTGTATACTCTTATTTCCGGTCAATCCGAGTCTCTGAAACACCGATACAGGATTTTGGGCAACCTGCCTGTACGACAAACCATCCACGTCCTTTAGATCAAATACAACCCTCTTCCCTACCCTAATCGCTGCGCGCTTGATTCTTCTTTCCTGCTGAGGTGGTATTCTCCACGGTGTTGTCATCGTTCTAATGTGTATCCTCCCTGGGATTAAAGTCTCGAGGAGAAGAGATAACCTTCTACCGAGTATCAGCGACCAGTTTTGTGGAATGTGGGTTGAGGTATCGGTGTGTAGGTGTCTGCGCTGAAGATACTGTTCATCGGCGACGGCCGAGGGTTTTCATCGCCAGAATGAGATTTGCATCCACTGAAGCTCTCAGTTTATTGGATACACACATTTTTACCAAGACTATTTTGTAATGTGTATGGGTGACCATTACTAGATGAACAAAAATCTCGATTATTCATTAGTAACCTCATATGCTGAAATTGTGTGACTCGTTGTGCCCGACCCACAAATAGAAGTTACACCACCCTTGTTTCTTCAAAAAGGTTATATCAAACCTTTACAATAATAGTGAATGGCCCGACCAAATTTGTGTTGAACAATTGACAAGAGGCAAATTCATATGATTCCTACCTCATACTGCTTTGTCAATCTTCGTCTATCAACCGTGCTAGCAGCATTCATTTAAAATACTCGATCACACCAAGTGCCAACTCCATTAAGAATCTAAACTCAAGTGTGAATATGTGTTTGGATACAATGGTGCGACTCAACCCCACATACATCCTATTTAAACCATACGAATCCTTTCAAAATGACAAGTTTTACGAGTTATCCAAACTCGTCCCCAATACTTTTCTTCTTCAATGACACATTTACTTATTAGCAAATCTCGATCACATGTGAATCCTAGACCAACTATGATCATTATCGCATTTGAGTCCACCCCGGTCTTTAGTCATTATCTCTTATAATATTTGTTTTACAATTTGCAAGACTTCTTGCCTCGTATGGATTCCACTAATCCTGTGCACTTGAGTGTTCATATGTCAGTTCATGTGTTCTAACATTGTTGCGTGCTGTCATCACACACCATATGACACATAACTAACTGGATCCGAATGCACCAGATAAAGATACTACTCCAACATGTAGTTCACCAAGTCACCACGCTCAGGAAAACACATAGTGTATGATTTTGCTAGTTGTATATCAACACGTCTCGGCCCTTATAAGTTCAAATAAGTGCTTGCATCCATTTATGGTTGTGCAGTATGATGTTTTGGGGTCATCTACATTTTATCTAAATTTGGTATGAGATGATTTATTACCTTTGTCGATGATTGCTCCCCTATGATATGGTTGTATTTATTTCAGCATAACTACAAAGTTCCAATGATTTTTTGGTGGTTTTATCATATGGTTATGAGGCAATATAACTCCAAAATTAAGGTTTTACGTTCTGACGATGGTAGCGGGTGTATTAATGGTACAAGGAAGGAATTTCTTTTCTTTTCATGGTCTAATACATGAGATGTCGTGTCCTCAAACACCTCAACAGAATGGTGTGGCAGAGCGAAAAAATGCCACCTTTTGGAGATGACCGTGCACTATTATTGGAGAATCACTTCCATGTTCAATATTGGTCAGCAATAGTGATGACATCATCCCATTCAATCAGGGTGCGTTTGGTAGCCGGACAGGAGTAAACCAGGTTTGCGGACTACTGTGGGACTAACACGGATAAGTGCGTTTGGTAGGGGACATTCAATTTTTTCCTGTAGTTGGTTTAGGGTGTTTGGTAGTCGTCCCTCAAAACACGGATTACTCACTCCTACACGGATTACTAACTGAAATTACTAATATGCCCT
>JAOWBN010223195.1:0-13078 GCA_028565015.1 Pinguicula moranensis | reverse complement strand
GTACTTAAAATCTGTGACCTATTGAAGAAATGCCCTTACACACGCACCCTTACAACCACCAAGTTACTGAGTACTTAATCAAAAGCATCAGAGCTGTACAAGACTTCAGTGACTCAATGAATTACCTTCATTGGACAATTCTGGGGGAGGTTCATTCATCGCTTCCTCCTTCATTAAGACATCCCTGTCTGGTTCATCGGGTGATGAATCATCGGATAAAATCTCCACTTCCATGTCTAATGGCATTGACCCTTTCATGCCTACATGTACGCAATCACTTTCTAGATAAGCCTTCTTGATTCAAAACATGCGAGATTGGTGATTGAACATCAGCAACAAAGTACAATAGAATAGATTTTGTTAAAAAAATTGCATGAAAGAGATCTCCTAGAGAAGATGACCTAAAAATGGATAAAAATTACTACAAAGAATGCTTGCCTTCTGTACGAAATTCGAAATAGACAAAGAGCAAACAGGATATAGGCTTAACAGTTAAAACCAAGAATTAAGGATTGCCAACCGAAGAAGCCATCAAATTACTAACCGCAACTTCTTTGCCGCGGTTCAGTTGGATCTCTGGCAGAAGCTCATGGGAAGAACTAAAGGGGGATTTCAGTTGCAGGTGCTCGATCCTTATACAGGGATGAAAAGGCTTTCCTGAAGAAAGCACATATAGCTCAAAAATTCAAAATACAATTTAAAGTCAAAAATTTTTGTTGATATTTCCTTCTTCAGGCTGAAGTATGATACTACTTGCCAAAATCCAAACTGTTTGCCGAACATAACCAACAAAAATTCAGGAAATCACAATTCAACAGAGGAGCCAAAAGGGATCTGCAACCACAATAGAACATTTCAAATTGACATTCAACATAACAATCATGCAAAGACATCAACTCACAAAATTGATAACAAAACTAAAAGTTTAGATTATTCAAATGGAAACGTAGAGAGTCGTCAGAGTTACGTACTTGGCTTGGGCTTCAAACACTGAGGAGCTAAGCTATGCACTTCACATTTGGAGAGAGCGAAGACTGCACAAGAAACCAGACAAATTATTTGATATCCTTCAAAATTACTCTCGAATTCATCGCAAATAGAAAAAGTGTTAATGTGAAATCACCGAGATAACATCAACTAATCTGTGTGATCTGGATTGTTATTTTTCAGATCAATGGTCATTATATTTGTTTGTGTTTTAATCTTGTGTGTTGATTATTCTATAATATGTGTGGTTTGGAGGGCTGATCCGTGCAACAAAACCAAATCAATCTAGACCCTTTATTTTATATGTTATCTAACGGTCATTTAATGATGACTTCCTCGAGAAGTTTGAGACAAAAAGTGTTCCATCATAACATATGAAGGTTGAAATGGAGCGGTGTAATTGGTGTTATTTGGTCCATACCTTCAAAAGAAAATTCGACGGTCCAGATTAATACTTATCAACGCTTTGATCGCATCCGTTGATTCAATCAGATCAAATGGCCAGGAAGCTTCATTGGCGGAGCAATATATACTTCAAAAAAAGGCCTACGTCGAAACTTTGCGTCATTTTTACTTCTCGACTTCAAATCTCTCAACTTTTTCTCTCAAGCAGCGATAGTTAACTTCTGATTTTCTTGCCATTTGTACTTCTCGAGCCAACTGTTTTTGTTGAAATACTGTGCTACGTGATAGATAATCACTTTTCAATCAGTGGATCTAACTAGTTGTTGTTCAAAAGTTCTAGATCTTTGTTTCTTTTTGCTTTTGGTGATTTGGTCAAGTTGTAAACTGTTATGTTGTTCTTGAAAGAGTGAAATAGAAGCTACGAGAACATTCTTTCTAGAGCTCAACGTAGATTACCCGAAATCTAAAGATTCAGTGAACCAAGGGTCATAACTTGAATCTTTTTCAATTTTTCTTTTAGTTTTTCATATCTACATTTTTTCTGTAATTTTAACATTTTATGTTATCTATTACACAAAGAAGTGACAAATACGATTTAAAAATCCCAACAAAAAGCATCTAACCAAAATGGGTCCGTCCTACTTAGGCCCTGTTTTGCCCAGACCTTCTTCTACTTCTACTTCTACTTCTACTTCTACTTCTACTTCTTCTACTACTTCTACTACTTCTTCTTATTTTTAGAAGGAGAGGTGTTTTGCGCAAGTATTTAAAAGATAATTATTTTTAGAATAGAGGTGTCTTGGAGGGTCCGAAATTTTTCGAACCTACCGTACCGGAGCCCCTCCGCCGGCCGTGCCGGATCCCCGCCGCCCGCCGTACCGGTTCCGGGCCGCGCGTATTGAGGTGCTTATTACATTACAAATATGTCATTCTAATTTTTAAGAAGGAAAAAAAGCATGTATTGATGTGGTTATTTTTTTATAAGGTTTACCTTTTTAAAATAAGAACAAGTAGTAGAAAGTTGGCTGCGCAAAACACTCATTTTCTAAAAAAATGTGCTTATAAGCCAATTATAATTTTAAGAACTCTTCGCAAAACAGGCCCTTAGTAGCCCTTTGGACTAATGCCAAATCATTCATTATTGGACAAGAACCAATTTCATCCACTAAGAAAGCCCCATCTCTAGCCCATTATGTACTTCTTTAGATAAATCTAGCCAGTTACGTACTAACTAAAAAACATATTGTAGTTGTAGAATAGTTTTTCAATTTCTTAGACTTATGTTTAAAATTTTAAAATAATTTCCTAAAACTAACACATAGAAATACGTGTATTTATTTTTCTAAAAAATAATTACATGTAAAAAAATATCAAAACTTATTGGGAGGTAGGGGTGGGGTTAGAGGTGGGCGATCCAGTTGGACCAAACCGGACCGCTGGTCCATGATCCAGGATTTTCCTGGACCACAACTGGACCGTGCGAGGCCGGTCCAACTAGCCCTGATTCAAATGCAGATCTAGTTTCTGATCCGATTTAACCGGTTTTTATACAGTTCATACCCCAATTCATGAATAACCGGTTCGCAGCTATTTGTTTTTTAATTTTTTGTCATTTAAATTTCAAAAATTATATTATTATTTTTTTGTGTGTAAAAGTATATATAAACTAAATAAAATATCTGATATAATTTATATATATAAAAAAATTTATTATTTATAAGCTATACATATAACCGTAAAACCTATGACATATATATATATATATATTACTATATATAAAAATTAGATTGCTATTTCATAATTTATAAATTTATTAAAAAAAGGGGGAGGGGGGCTTGAACTTAATTACAACTGAATTAATATTTTTAATTAAGTTACCTACATATCATTTATGTATAAAATGAATCAAAGTCAATGTAGTCCTTTTACCTTAATTAACTGATGAATCAATCTAAATAAGTTGGACTTGTGGTGCTTGCCGTATTGTTTTCCCATGTGTCGAATGAATCTTCTTCTTCTTCTCCGTTTTGTTGATGTTCTTGAACTCTATTTTCTATTGCTATCCAATTATTCAAGCACGTTTGATATTCCAAGTTGATCAGATGCAATGATGTAGGACGGTCGTCTAGAATGTACCTCTCTTACTAAAGGCTGGATCTACGGCAACTGTTGAAATCGGACATGCTAGAACCTCTGTTGCCATAACCGATAACACCAAAAAATCTCGTGTTTTTCTCCTCAACCAACCAAGAATATCAAAATTCTAATCGAATGATTCATCATCTTTATTTGTCTGGGCAATCTCAAAAGTAGTGGTTAGATAAGAATCATGTTCCACGAATGTGAGATGAATACATAGGCCGTTTGGATATTTGTTTAACTAAATTCCCCATTCTACCTAGTGTTGGTCCACTAGAACCATTACCACGAGTTTGAACATCAATACCTAAATGTGTTTGGTATTCTACATACAACTCATTTAGCAAACTAGTTATTCCTTCAGTTATGGTGCTATATTTGACAGTTGGTTCATTATTCTCGTTGACAAATCTACTATAATAATTTTCTAAGCATGTTCATAAACCTTCTAATCTAATTTGGGGGTTTAAAATGGAGGCAACAAGGTTAACTAATGGTATATTTGAAAGATACTTACACCATTTTTCACTAATAACATCTAAACCCTTTTTAAAATTAGTTTCTTCTTGAAAACCTATAATAATGGCATCTATATTAACAGAAATGGGAACAATAAGGTGTGTAATGGATTTATAGACGTGCGAGAATAATTTTATGTAATCATTAAAATATTTTAATAATTTTAAAAGTTTTTCACATTCATTCCAATGGATTTGATATAAATACATATTTTGGTATCTATTATTAATAAAACTACGCAATAAATATTTATAAGGAACGTAAAAATTAAATAGAATTATGGAAAGAGCAAGTTGATTGGTGTCAATGTTCCTACTCTGCTTCTGGAGGATATGGCTGCCTATCTTCATTGCCAACCTGCTGCGTTACCTTTCAATTATTTAGGTCTTCCTGTTGGTGCAAGTATGTGGAAGTCTGCATCTTGGCAGCCTGTCATTAAAAAATTCAGCAATGCTCTCTTTTCATGGGATCACAAGTGGTTGTCTTCCGGGGGCAAACTAACTCTCCTTAATGCTGTTATGTCAGCCCTTCCTTCGCATTATTTCTCTTATTTTAAGGCTCCAACCAGTGTCATCAAACAGTTGACATCCATTCAAAGGAACTTCTTTTGGAGCGGTTCATCAACCAAGAGAAAACTCTGTCTAACGTCCTGGAACAAAGTCCCCACACCAATACCTGCGGGTGGATTAGGTGCACATTGCCTCTCATCCTTTAATTCTTCCATGCTTGGAAAATGGGGCATACAAATGATTAATGGCACTCCTTCCTTGGTGACAACAATACTAAACTCCAAGTATATTGGTTCTAGATCCATTTGCATTGCAGATCATAGAACTCTTCTCCCAATGGAAAACTCCTCTGCCTCAGCAGGTAGACCCAGGGGTATAAATTATGGTTCTGAGTGGTGGTTAAAGCTCCATGATGCACTTAATAATAGCTGGTTCAAGGACAATGTCTCCTTACAACTAGGTAATGGCAGGCGTGTAGTGTTTTGGACTGATAAGTGGTACAACAACACTCAACTTGCTATGAGATATCCAAGGCTATTTAGAAAAGAGTAGTACCCAAATATCAGTGTTGCTGCAACAGGAGTATGGATTAATGGAACTTGGTTCTGGCGTTGGAGGTGGAAAAGAGATATACTTGATTCTGAAAGAGCAGATCTAGCAGAGCTGGCTAATGCCTTGCAAAACATATCTCCCAACCCTTCAACTGAGGACAAGTATGTCTTCAAGCCCAATAAAGATGGTGTCTACACAGCAAAGGCAGCTTACAACATTATTATCTCAGGTACGCAATATAGTTTTCCTAGTTCTCACCTTGTACTCACCAAGTCATATGGCACAGTTTTGCAATGAAAAAAATTTGCATTTTTTCCTGGAAACTAATATTGAATGCAGTACCTACAAAAGTCTCCTTGCAAAGGAGAAATATAATTGCTGCAGGTATGGAAATATCCTGCCCTCAATGCCGCCATGTTGAGGAGTTCGTTGTCCATCTCTTTTTTGAATGTCATGTATCTATCATGCTCTGGAAAGCAGTCTTTTCTTGGCTCACCACAGCTCCACTGGCTGCTAACTGTAATGGTCCAGTCATCCCATCCCTGACAGAATTCTCTACATGTGCTCCTCATGGTTTCAATGTGGCTGCTTCGTCCTCAATCTGGCTGTCCACGGGGTGGACAATTTGGAAGCAAAGAAACAAGTCACATTTCATTTCATTAAAACCTAATGTTTTTCGTTCACTCTTTGACATTCAAAGAGAGACTTGGTCATGGGTACGAGTTCAAACACTAACCAAGTTGTTTCCTTTTAGTTTGACACATTGGCTATTGCATCCCTTGGCATGTCTACAATTTCCACCTTAACAGATATGTAACATTGTAATCATGCTTTGTTCATTACACGCTGACATCATGCAAGCCAATCAGGGGGAGAGACATTGATATTGAGCATTCTTACTGTTCTTTATCTTCTATGAGGTACAAGGTAGGGACTTGTTGAAGGGGTTCTCAGCCTCTTCAGGTGGAAACAAGTAAATCAGATATCACAGCCACCATCATTACTACCAGGAAGTGGGGTATTTTCTCACATATCAGTATTATAATAGTGATTTCCCTCCCCATGATCTTAGATTGCTAGTCTCCTGATCAATATGAATCCGGCAGTAGCTCCATTCTGCCTTTTTTAGTTTTAGATGACTATTTTCTTGCTTCTACAAGGTACAGGTTAGGTACAAGTGATATTGGCAATCATGTACACTATGAATTGTCAATAGCTCATGCTGGCTCACTGCCATCTGAAACTGAAGAAAGATTGCCACTCCGTTTGCTTTTCTTCCCACCAACTCTTGCTGTTTCAATAGTGCTGCACAAGCTAGCCGTGCGGGTTCTCATCAGAATTAGCACAAACTGACATGCTTCCAGACTTTCCAAAGTGTCCTCCATGCAGTTTAATTAACTGCTGAGCATACCTTTGCTGCAAACATGATTACATGAAGTGATAAGTATGAAGTTTCATGAATATGGAGGATCATTACAGTGGACACGGCATATGGCTGCTAATATCCAGAGGCTAGCCTTACAGAAAACTAATGTTGTGCAAGGAGTTCGCCTGATTATGCAAATTGTGTGGCCACTGAGAAGTCACCCTATGGCAGTAGACCATGGAAGGAATATGGTGTCTACTCTGGAGTGTGTACCTTTGCTTTTGTTTTATGTTATGTAAATACTTTTTCTGTATATATACAATTTGGCCTTCCCAAAAAAAAAATTAAATAGAATTCCAATGGGTTAGCACATCTAGAGAAAATTTTATGGGCCTAACATTGTTATTTTTACCAAATTTAAACGAATCTTTCATTACCTTAGGTTTAGTAGCCAAAAATTTGATAGTCTTTTTAATGGAATGTACAATTAAATAAATGCATTTTAGAGCATCTTGTACACATAAATTAATAATATGACAAATATATCTAATATGAAAAAAGAAGAAGAAGAATCACATAATTCTTTTAAATCTTCTATACATAATAATTATTAGAGGCATTATCAAACAAAATACTATATACACTATGTTATAGATTATATTATTATCATATTAGCATAATCATGGTGCATATATCTTGTGCAGTATATTATTTATCAAACATCCTATAAGCTAGTATCCTTTTTTATATCTTTCATTCATTATCTATTAAATGACAAATTATTCCCCTATAACTGTGAGTTTGCCAATGATCGGATCATATATCGTTACATATAGAAACATTTTATTCCATAGATGAAAAAACTTTACATAAATTATTTTTTCTTTTCTTAAAAGATTTAGTCGTTCGTGTGTAATTTACGTGAAATTCTAATAAATGCGAGATTTAAACATGAACGTACATAATTTTTTAGATTGAAACTTTTGCAAATTTAAAGGGAAAGTCTTCCAAACAAGTTAAATCAACTAAATCATTCCTATTCTTATTTTGATTAAATCAAAATAAATTACTAGAGGAAGACGTACCCTCCACCTCCATTGCGATAGAACCTCAACTACTTGAAAGTTAGGTTTGAGTAGGATCGATTCCAAGATCTACCAGGTATTTACCTTGGACATGCCTCACAGCTATACCATAATCTTCACTCACAACTGTGCCATAATCTTCACCTTATGCAAAAAATACATTAATTAATTTTTTAAATAAATCTATGAATAAAAAATTTCATACCATTTTTGGCATATTTTTTTCCAGACAGTAGGAGTATGGCGTTCCCATGGCGAATACCACCACAGCAAGAACGAAAGATGAGGTGAGCAGCTATTAAGGCCGGCAAGATGGTTGCACAGGCCCCTGGTTACGGCTCATCTGGAATCTCCTACAGGGTGGCAATGACAGGATATGAGAATCCTTTGCCAGTGCATCAACGACTTGGCCCCTGGATAGTACTGTCGGAGAACACAGGATAGAAAGTAGGAGCTTTGCAAGGAAACCAGAACTTCTTCTTTACTAATTTTCCATCTAATTTCTCTAAAGATAGGCTTGAGAGCATCTTTCGCAGACAAGGAAAAGTAAGGGAGCTGTCAGTAGCTCGGAAGATGAGTAACGATGGACACCCTTTTGGTTTTGTGGAGTTTGAGAATGTTGACGATGTGAAAATGCTCTCAATCCAACTGAACAATATATGGTTGGGATCTTATAGACTTCAGGCTAACTGCACGTGGTTCAAAAAGAATCAAACATGGATGGTTGATCAACAGATTATGCCATGAACTCGAGAATGGTTACCTGTAATGGGAAAAGGCCGCAGAATTGTTGCGAGGACTATCATGGAAAAAACTACACCTGAGGTGGTAGGAGTACAAAAGAACTGTGGTGCCTCATGTAGTAATAGCATAGAAGACGAAGGACAAAGGCAAGAGGCGAAATTGGTGTTGAGTACATCAATATAAAGACACTCAATGGTTATCTGGTAGCTATGTGTGTAAGCTGAAATTTAAGGATGAATGGCACAACCTGCTAGGGGTGTGCATTCGGAATTCCGAATTCCAAAATAAAGGTAATTTCCGAATTCTGAATTTCGAATTCCGAATTCTGAAAATAATTTTGGATCGGATCAAAAATTTTGAATTCTGGATCAGATCAAAATTTTTGAAATTTCCGAATAATTTCCAAATTTTGAATTCGGAATTCCGAATGAACACCCCTACAACCTGCAGCTTGCCTTGAAGATGGCTGGATATATATCGGTTAATCAAAGTACAATGGGGGGCTGGTTATGTCTTACTCTGGGAACAGGAGCAGTGTGATCTAGTAAATCTTCTGTCTAAAGACCGTTTATGGCTTAATAATTGGATCACGGACTTATCACCTTGGTCAGTGACAGAGAGCCATAATGCAGTGTCTAAAAGGCTATGCTGGATTAAGGTGTGTGACCTGCCAATACATGTGTGGAATGATGCAACGTTTAGAGCAATTGGTACCCAACTTAGTGTGGTTGTACAAATCGATGAGGCTACCAGGAGCAAAACTCATCTAGAGGTTGCATAGTTGTTGCTGGAGGTGGACAGGAAGGAACTTGTGAACCAAATTGGTTAGATCGGCTAGTAATCAACTTTGGCTCTAGGGAGAAAGGGGATCATGTGAGCAGTATGCAAACTGAGGAGATAAATATTAATCAGCAACTGGCGAAGGTCACAGAAATGATGAATATAGGACAAAAATAGGGATATTATATGTGCCTGATGTTGAAGGATGTAAAAAGTTGTTCAAGGATCTCAACATGCAGAAAGAGGCAGGAGGCAGAGGTGACCTCCCAACGAGCTCACAACGAACAACAGAGGATTTAATAACTCCATGAAACTTGTCACATACAATGTTAGAGGGCTTGGGGGAGTGGAAAGAAAGAGAAGTGTAAAGAGCCTCATTTTCAAGAAACCAGACTTTATTAGTTTGCAAGAAACCAAAATGGGACAAATTGGTAGAAGGTTTTGTGCCTTGATGTGGTATGATTTAGACTTTGATTGGGTTTATAAAGGATCAGTTGGGCAGTCAGGGGGACTCCTATGCATCTGGAACCATAAAAAATTCAAAAGACAAAGCATGGTATCAGGATCAGGGTACCTAGGTGTTATAGAACTCTAGCATAATTTAGGTGTGGTATCAAACATGATAAATGTGTATGGTCCTAACAGTTTGCATGAAAGATAGGAACAATGGAAAGAACTCATAGATGAATACTCAGACAAGAGAGAGAAGAAGTGGTGTCTCATGGGAGACTTCAACGCAATACCGCATAGGAATGAGAGGAAATGGACTGCACCATGCTCCAATGAGCAAGAAATCAGCCTATTCGGGAACTTTGTGAGTGACATGGAACTGCAAGATTTAAGGATGACTAGAAGAAGGTTCACATGGTATCTAAGATCCCTAAGAGTCATGAGCAGGTTGGACAGGTTTGTAGTTAATGAGAAATGGCTGGGACAGGACACAGTTTGGACCAAAGTTGAACTAGACAAGGAAAAATTAAATCATTATCCAGTTAGCTTGAATTATACGGTTAAGGACCGCGGACAAAAGCCATTGAAAGTACTAGATATATGGCTCAAGATGGAGGAATACAATGTGTTGATTGAAAATAGATGGAAGAGTCAAGGATTAATAGGCTATGCAAGTCAAATAATCAAGGAAAGCTTAAGGCTGTGATGTCTAGTATCAAGGAATGGATCAAACAGGTGCCTCGAGACTTAATACATGAGCATAAAAAGCTGATAAATGATTTAAGCGGGCTGGAACTACAGGTTGAGCATGAGACAGCAGTCAGTGATAGCCTAATTGACCAACTAGATCTGGAAGAACTTCGAGGTAGGGTGGAAAACATAACTAAAAATCTGAATAGTGTGGCATACCAAAGGTCCAGGATGGATGGGGTACAACAAGAGGACGCCAACGCATCTTTCTTTCATAGGTGGATTAACATAAACAAGAAAAGAAATAATATCAGTGGGTGTGGGAGAATAATGCCTGGTTTGAGGATCCTGAAGTGGTAAAAGAATGTTCCAGGAAGCATTTTGCCATCAGATTCACTAAAACAGTAATGAACCGACCCACAATGGCAAACATGAGCTTTAAGGTATTATATGTGCATTCTAAGCAGTAACTAAACCTGCCATTCTCAGAACAAAAAATAATTGATGCAATTAAGTGTTGTGGGAACAAGAAGAGTCTGGGGCAGGATGGGATAAATTTCAAATTTATTAAACACTTCCTACCACTGATGAAAGGTGATATTATCCAAATGATGACTCAGTTTTACATAAATAGTAAACTAGCCAGAGGGAGCAATGTTGCGTTTATATCTTTGATTGCTAAAAATGAGGAGCCATTGGTGGTGCAGGATTTCAGACCTATACCTCTTATTGGATGTATGCCAAAGATCATCAAAAAAGTGATTGCAAGAAGCATATGTGGTCTCATGGAGAAAATAATTTCTGAAAATCAGATGGCCTATGTGGTGGTGGATGAAACCAAAAAACTCAAAAAACAGACTCTAATCCTCAATGTTGGTTTTGAGAAGGCTTATGATACCTTGAGCTGGGATTACTTAATGGACTTGAATGCAGAAGATGGAGTTTCCCTACTACTGAAGGTGGTGGATCCGAGAGCTCATGGAATCCTCCTCTGCATCTGTTCTAATTAACGAAAGTCCAACAAAAGAATTTTATCCTACACGAGGGCTAAGGCCAGATGATCCTATATCACCTTTCTTGTTCATCATAGCAACACTAGGACTGTCCAACATGATCAACACAACTACAGAGATAAATCTGTTCAAAGCAGTGGAAGTTGGGAGGTAGAGCATAGCTATCTCTCATCTCCATTTTGCAAATGACACGGTATTGTTTGGGAAAGGATCATGGTAGACAGTCAAAACATGGAAAACTATCCTAAGAAACTTTGAACTAGTATCAGGGCTTCAGATCAATTACCACAAGAGCCATCTAACAGGACTCAACATCCCACAACACACTATTGAGGAAATGGCTCTGTACATGGGATGAAGAATTGGTGGTCTACCATTTAAATACCCAGGCCTGCAAGTGGGTGCAAAACTTGGAAGATCACTCACATGGAAACCAGTAATGGAGAAATGTGACAAGCGGCGGAAAGATTGGAAGCATAAGCACATCTCAATGGGATAAAAATTGATGATCATAAATTTTGTGATGAATGCATTACCATCTCACTATTTCAACCTCTACAAAGCACCCAATGCTATGATTAAACAGCTCACCAAGAGGCAAAGTTCCTTCTTATGGGGAAGTACCAAGGAAGAAAAAGAATATGGCTTGTATGGCTTGGGAAAAGATCACAGCACCTGCAGATAAGGGGGGCATGTGAGTGAGACAGCTAGTGGCTTTAAATGAAGCACTGATGGGGAAATGTGGGGATAGAATTCTCAAGGGTGGAAACTGCATGCTAATAAATACATTGACATCCAGATATGCAAATCAATGTGTGCTAACAGTGGGGAATCTAAAGGAACTTAAAGCAGCAGCAGCTTAGAACAATAATTGGAGGGGAAGAAGAAGGGAGAGAGCTTATGCTTCTAAGTGGTGGAACGATATACACGACCTAAGTGCTCCTTGGTTTCAGCAGATTATGAAGATCAACATGGGATCAGGTGATGGAGTATGATTTGTGTTGTATAGGTGGACTCACAACATGACATTAGCTGAGAGATTTCCATTACTCTACCGCACTGCCAGTTATAAGGAGATAAGTGTGGCTTATTATGAAAACTGGGAAGGCATTAGATGGTCCTGGCAGTGGAACTGGAGAAGGAACCTAAGGGGAATGAGCCTACTCAAATTCATGCACTTTTTGTCTTATTGGAGGATCTGGCGCCTCAAAAGCAAGGAGGGTATACTTATACATTTAAAGGGAGCACAGATGGAAAGTACATGGTGAAGGAGGCATATCATCAAATCAAGTTTGCTACTGCACAACCGTAGCCGTGTCATTATCGAAGGCGCAAGAATCTTTATTAAAGCTGGTTTAGGGAGGAGGTAGCAGAGGAAATGCAGCTCCAAAAAAGGTTAGTATACATGCCTAGAAATAACTACAGAATGCCCTGCCAACCAAAGGAAGTTTACAGTATAGACATGCTATTCTTGAAGGTCAGGAGATTAATTATTGCCTGTGGAAAACTAACCAAGAAACAATGGAGCATGTGTTTCATGAATGCAGGTTCACAATACAGTGAAGGACTCGGCATAGGATGCACCATTCTTGATAAGTCGTAGAAGAGGTAGATTTATAATCAATTGAGAGAGCATGTTGTATATAGAATTGAGTTCTCACCCTCCTTTGTCTTCTTCATGTAATTCGAGAACGGATTGGAGGACTATAGGCTTCAGTGGCCTTTTGCAAAGTTAACTTTTCAGATTTTCCTTGCTCCACATGCCCCTTAGCTTCCTTTGGAGTCAATGTATTGTCTAATAGCTCTTATTCATCAAAACGTTCTACTTGGCCAATGCTC
>JAOWBN010223184.1:0-13079 GCA_028565015.1 Pinguicula moranensis | reverse complement strand
GTGAAAAACCAACACTTTCCTATTAGCTTAAAATCAAACTAGAAACTGTAATTTGATCTTGTGTGTTTTAGCCACCCAAAACATGTTAGGAGTAATTGTGTCTCATTAAATTTCCACAAAAATTGTGTGCTTTTTCTTTCCGTAGTTTAATTTAATTCTGCATTTAATTTTATAATTTTTTTATTTCCTATTTGGTTACTATACATCTCAATTTTCTTCTTATAATTTTTTGCATGTTATTAGGGTTAATAAGTTTGTGTGCTAAGAGTCTTATTTGCCTCTCTGTGGTTCGACTCTTTTATTGCTATAATTGACGTCGTTCTATTGTAGTTTATAGTGAGTTTAGCATATTTTAGCTTATTTTGTGATTATTTGTGCATTGATTATATATCCTAAGATTTGCATTAGTACCTTGTATTTGATCACACATGGAAAAGTCTCGATAAATTTGACCCATTTGTCGTATCTTTTGTTGAGCTTTTGCTAGCTCTTGAGGTGCTTTAATGACTCATGGTCTATGTGTATGACATACTCTTTTGGCCATAGATAGTATTGCCAATTCCCTAAAGCTCGAACCAAAGCATACATCTCTTTGTCATAGGTTAGGTACTTAAAGGTACCACTCAACTTTTCATTAAAGAATGCAACTAGTCGTTCTTCTTGCATCAGCACTGCACTAATACCTACAACTAAAGCATCGCATTCAATCTCAAATGTCTTACCAAGTGAGGCAAAGAAAGTATAGGATCTTGAGATAACTTTCCTTTAAGGAGTTCGAATGACTTCTCTTGCTCTTCTCCCCACTTGAATAATACATTCTTCTTGATTACCGCTGTGATGGGGCAACTGGGCTTCTAAAGTCACGTACAAAACACCTGTAGGAGCTAGCAAGCCGTTGAAGCTCCTCACCTGGCTCATGGATGTGGGCGTTGGCCACTCTTTGATGGTCCTTGCCTTCTCTTCATCCACTTTAATGACATTCTTGCTTAGAACACAACCAAGAAACACAAGCTTGCTCTTGCTAAAAGTGCACTTCTTAAGGTTAGCATACGACTTTTTTTTCAAAAAACTTCCAACAAGTTTTTAATATGCTCAACATGTTCATTAAAGTGTTTTGAATATATCAATATATCATCAAAATAGACAACCACAAATTTTCCAAGGAAAGCTCTTAAAACATGATTCATGAGTCGCATGAAAGTATTAGGGGCATTAGTTAATCCAAAAGGCATAACCAACCATTCAGACAATCCATGCTTAGTCTTAAATGCACATTTCCATTCATCACCTTCCTTCATACATATCTAATGATATCCACTCCTTAAATCAATCTTGAAAAATAAACATGCACTATGAAACTCATCAAGCATATCATATAACCTAGGGATAGGGTGACGATATTTTACTGTTATGTTGTTGATGGACCTACAATCAGTACACATCCTCCAAGATCTATCCTTATTAGGCACGAGTAGAATGGGTATGGTGCATGGGCTTAGGCTTTCTCTGGAGTGCCCCTTGGCTAGTAACTTGTCCACTTGCCTTTGAAACTATTTAGTCTCCTTAGAGCTACTTCTATAGGCTGGTCTATTTGGTATGGTAGCTCCGGGAAAAAAGTCAATCTAATGTTCAATGCCTCTAACTGGGGGTAACCCCGCGGGTAACTCTTCCGGCATTATATCAGCAAATTCCTGCAAGAGATAAACAATTTTGCTTGGTAAAGTACCAGCATGGTCGCTAGTTGTGATTAGGGTTTCTTTGTACATAAGTACAATCATAGAAACACGAGAATTAAAAACACTTTTGATCTAACTCTTTTGGGCCAAATATTTTTTTTTCTCTCATTATGTTTTTCCTATCGGTTTTTGTTTTTTCTCTCATGGCCTCTTTTCGTTTTTTTTTTTTTAATCTCTCTTTCTTTTTCTCTAAAAGTTTTCAATTTACATTGGTCCTCATTGACCTGTTTTGGAAATAAAGGTACAGGTACAATAGTTCTACTTCTATGAGTAAATGAATATCTATTTCTGCGCCCATCATGTGTTGCACTCTTGTCAAACTGCCATGGTCGTCCAAGTGGAATATGGCATGCATCCATGGGTACTAAGTCACATAGAACATCATCTTCATACTTTCCAATCACAAGAGGAACAATCACCTGCTTAACCACGTGCATTTCTCCATTGTCATTCAACCACTGAAGTCGATATGGATTTGGGTGTTTGATAGTCTCAAGATTAATCTTTTGTACCAACTAGGTACTAGCCACATTTGTACAAGTTCCTTCACCTATGATAACACTGCAAACTTTGTTAGCAACAAAACAACGTGTATGAAAGAAATTCTCATGTTATGTTTGATCATCTTCTTCTTTCGTCTGCTTGCTCAAAACTCGTCGAACCACTAACATATCTACAACTGCAGCCTCGGTTTTAATTTCATCAGCCTCATCTCCACTTGGTTTGTCCTCATAGGGTTTGGCCTCTCCATTAGATGAGATCTCTCCATCGAGATTAAGGAGCATAACTCGTTGATTCGGGCACTAGCTCGCAATATGACCTAAACCTTGGCACTTGAAACATTTAATATCACGGTGTATTGATGTAGAAGGTGTAGAAGTACCCTGTTTAGCCATAGGTTTTGTTTCAGACTTCTCGGACGGCTCTGACTTGGATTTGTCCCACTTAGAAATTGGCTTATCCCACTTAGGAGTTGTTTTCCATGTTAAACTAAGGTTTGAACTCAAGCTCACATTTCTCACAAACTTTCTTTTAAATTGATTTTCTACCTTGATGTCTTGATAAAGCATGTCCTCAATCTCTACATAGTGCTGCAACTCAACAACATCATAAATCTCTCGATTTAGGCCCTGAAGAAATCGTGCCATAGTAACCTCACGATCCTCCTGAATGTTGCCTCTGATCAAAAGTAACTTCATCTCCTTGTAGAACTCCTCAACTCCTTTTGAACCTTGCACTAATCGTTGGAGCTTTTGATGGGTCTCATGATAGAAATGAGTTGGAACAGACCTCCTCCTCAAGATTCGTTTCATCTCCTCCCAATCATCCAATGTGTCATCTCCATAACGTCTCCGATTGTTCAACACCTGATCCTACCATCTAATAGCATAATCAGTGAACTCAATAGATGCGAGTTTTACCTTCTAGCGATCAGTGTATTCATGGAATTCAAAGACTTTATCTATTTCATATCTCACTCTAAACAGGCCTCTGGATCGTTCCTGCCTGAAAAGGTAGGTATTTTGATTTGTATGTTTCCAAGATGATCCTCACGAGCACGTCTCGGGTAGCTAAGGTCACAAACAGCCTGACAAGGGGGACGTCGTAGTTGTTGCACTCCCATATGGCCATGGTTTCCTCTGGCTCCTCGACCACGGGGCTCATAATGTTTATCAAACTCAATGGACCAAGCATCAAACTCCTCACGATCATCAAGTTGTTCAGCATCGTGTTTAGGGGGCTCGACTATATGTCTAGCTACGGTTCAGCCTCCTCTATGTGGTGGAACTTTCGGGTCGGTTTTGGGAGCCTAGTTGGTGGAAGATTCAATATTCATACAGGCCTCCATTCGTGTTATGCATTCCTGTTCTCTACCTTTGTCATGAGCAAACAGCGTAGAACAGAGATCACCTACGCAAGATTGGCCGTTGGAGGTATGTCATCATCTATTGAAATGCTTACGGATTTATCCATGTGGGACATGTTGTACCTGCAAATAAAAAAAAAGTTAGTTCGAAATAAACTCATCACTCCCTCACATGTATGCACTCAAAGATGATCACTCAAATCGGCTTTTACCCTCTCTTGAACCTCATCACTCTGTCTTTTACCTCTCAAGTACTCTTAGTATGATTTTAGCCAACTTCAACTCAAACCTTTTCCTCAAGCAAAAGACAATCCAGAATGGATTGGAACTCGATTCAAGATTAAGAATTACAGAAGAAGAACAATCCTTTTATGGACTAAAAAAGGGGCGGCGGTCTCGGGTTTGAGTATGAGGAACTCAACTCGTGAAAAACTCTTCAAGATTCCAAACAAATTAAAACAACTCAACTAGAATAGATCTCTTGCTGGTTGAACCAATTTTGATGAAGCGCTATTTTAAAATCTCGAAATCTCTTTTCTTTTTTTGAATTTGACCCCCTACTTCTGCTTTTTTTTAATCAAAAAAAGAATGCCATTTTTTTCGAATAATTTCTTTTTAAACCCAGCAAGGTTAAAATTCAAAAATCAAAGAAAAAATACAAAAATTAAAGATAAACTATCAAACAAATTTTGGCCTCAAAGCTACAATGAGCTAAGCAACTTGAACATTGATTGATAGGGCAAAAATGTCCTAAAACTCGCTCTGATACCAAATGATATGAATCATTGCCGAACTTGTGGCAAAACCCCACACTAATTCAAGATTAAAAAATAAGATCTAAAAGGAACGAATTTGTTGTGCTTTCACCTGAAGACAACTTGGGTCAACCAACGAGAAGTCACGATTTATGTAACCGAGAACACCACCAAATAGTCTCGTGAAAGCAACTTGTGCCAACCAAGAATCAAGGATAAGTTCTATATGAATCGACGCCACTTAACCAAAAGAAAAGATAAGTCGAAAAATGGTTTAAAACCAAAAGAGAATACTAATCTCACAAAACTCAATTCAAAACTTGTGTGTCCAATACAAAGGATGTTAAGGTCTTTATATAGGCATAGCTAATCCTAGAATTTGAATAAAATCGTATAAAAATAATAAGAGAATTTTAAAGTAACTAGGAAATTAATCTATGCTATAAATTGGACCAAATACATGTCCTAGGCTAAGAAGGAAGTTAGGACACGATTTTCCTTTTATTTTTTAACACCAAAATGTGTCTTGTAGCTTCTTTAGGAGTGTTGATCTTGTAAGGAAGCTTCTTGAATGGACAAATGGGTGTTGGTTGTGAAGGGAACATCTTTTCTTAGGTAAGGAGATAAAATCCCTAAATCGTAGGAACTTTCCTTTTATCATGTGATTTTTCATTAATTGTTTGGACTTGGTCTTTGTTCACACCATGTCCCTTGGACTTCTTCATTCCACACGTGCACTTCATTCCATACGGGTACTTTTATGTTGGGCTCTCATCTTGGGCCATGACTTGGATTATGGTAATGAACCGAGCTTCTTTGATTGGGCTGTGAGGCCCACTAAGCATAAATGGACCTTGGGATCCTTTTTCTTCTTCTTGAGCCCAAACTCCTTGGATCATCAAATTCAAGGTCTCTTTGAATTTCTTGGCTCTTTGGCGTGTAATTGGGTTTTCTTGAAGCCTTATGAGTTCACGCGGTTCAACCACCATATCGCCACCCTTGGGCTCTCCATGGGGCTGCACTTGCACGTCGTCTTGGTCCAGCCCATTAATAGGTTTGGGTGCAACTTGGGTTGCATCAAGTTCGCCCCTAAAAGTAGATGAGATTAGTGGGGGGTCTCGAGTTTGTGCCCATTATGCCAATCCTGAATCTTGGCTATCTGCTCGTGAATGAGAGAACTAAAATAAGAGCCACAAACACAAGTGGAGTGAGAGGGTGTTTTTTGTTGGTGTTGGAGCCCAAATCAGTTAGTGGAGAACGTGCCCACTAGTTGAAGGGGCATTTATGTCATTTGATTAGTCACTGGAGGAATTCTAACTGTATTAGAATTCTTGCCTATAAATACTGTTGTCTTTCATTGTATTCTGTATTCGAAAAATAGTGAAATAAAGAACCCTAGCCGCCGTGGAAGTAGCCAATTTGGGTGAACCACGTAAATATGTGTTTTCGTTTTGTTTTTGCACTTGTCTTTGATCGTGTGTGTTGTTCGATCCTAACAAGGCTGAGGGTGTTACTGTGAGATTTGGAGAAGTTCGGGGTGGCAGGAGTAAATCCGAAGGGTTCTGGGGATGTATATGAGGATCAGGAGGTTTTGGGGGTGTATATGTGATTTAGGGAAGTTATGGGGACGTATTGACGAGGCAATAAAATTCAGGGACCCATCTGAGATTCTCGGCAAACTTCCAAGATGTATCTGCAAATTAGCACAGTCACATAAAATAGCGGCCGAAAAATCTGTCCGCTTCGTTATACCTGCGGGAGACGGATTGGTCGTTGCTGTTGCGACGATGCCAAATCCGGAGCCGCCGCTGCTGCTCGGTTCACCGTGAGACCGTGTGCCATCGCTGCCGTTGGAGGCGCTAGGGTTTCTGTCCGGTATTGCCCTTCTTCTCCTTCTTTTTGAAGAACCATTATAGAAACCCTATTCGGTGAAAACAACCCTCGATTGAATGACCAGATTTCTTGCAATCCGTACAATAGAGTTTCGATTTATCAAGATCTCCAGTCCGGGATGATGATTTTGCCGGATGTTTCGGTGGATCTGACCGCGCATGTGACACCAGACCACTTCCGACACTCGATGATGTTTCGACGCCGATCTGCCTGGTTGTCGGATGTAAAAGCTCATGGCGTGGCACCTCACGGCGGAGAGAGGCATGCATGGCTTTGACTGAGGGCACCGGATCGGTTTTAAGGAGATCTCGCCGGACAACATCATATTCATCATGAAGTCCGGCTAAAAGTTGAACAGCCGCATCTCTTGACGGAGCCGGATAAAAATAGCAATGTCTACGGCGCACTTCATGAGATTTGGTTGGCGTCTATCGATGTCCCGCCTGATCCGTTGAAGATCGCCGTAGAATTTTTCGAGGGAACCACCTCTTTGTTGCAATTGGCCAGCCTGTACGGTGAGGTCAAAAATCTGTAAGCCATCAACTCCGCTGTTGAATGTTGTTGCTAATCCCTCCCACAATTCGTGGGCAGTGGGGGTATCTGCATATTGGTGGATACGATCAGGTTCAATGTTATCCAAGATCCCTCCACACGCGTTGAGATCATGCTGCTACCACTTAGAAAAAATCAGGGCTGTCTTCGGTGGGGGGAGAAGGCTTCCCGGTAATATGGTGAAGTCGCCCTCGACCCCCAATAGACACTTGCATTAATCGTGACCAGAGGGATAATTCAAACTGTTGAGTTATACTCACAGTCATGGTTTGGCTTGGAATAGTTTGAGGGTTGAGATGTTTGAAAAGGTTTGCAATTTGAATAGCTTGTTCAGATCTGATGCCGCCATGGCTTGATCGTTTGAGGGATCCGCCATTGATGGATGTCCTTCGATAGATGATGAGAATTATTGTTCGATCCCTGACCTTACAATGCTCAGATACCATGTTGTAATAAGAAAAACGTATTTCTTTCGATTGTTATTCTTTGATTTACATTCATGCATTTTATAGAATAAGAGGTGATCCATATATAATAGGCAAAAATAGAAGGGAAATGATTGATTTAATTCATCATTTTTCTTTTATAGATTTTCTTTAATATTTAATATCATAGATCCTTTTCTATAGTCAACACAATACTGTTTCGCTTGAATTCAACATCAATAACGACGAGATGCAAATACTGGATTGAATTGTGACGAATGATATCAACAAACTACATATACAGGATCACTAGAAGGGTGACGAAAGCCGATCATCGCTGAGAATGCCTAAAACAGCAGCTCCCAAACAAAACTAAAAGGGAGAGGATACAGGAAAGATATGTAACTCAGTTCTCCAAGGGTTAAAAAAGGCAATTGAAATCTACCACATCACTCTACTTATTTCTGCAAAAAATTTGTTTACACTTCAAGTTCAAGGCTGGGTACTGGGTACAGCTTATTAGCTGACAAGTTCCGAGGTTGAGGATCATTTGGCACCTGACGAACAAACTGTCCTTTTACACGCGGGCGTTGCTCAGCCAGCTTCTTTCTGCTCTCATATCGCACCTGCCAACAAGATCCAATGTTGGTTAATGAGCACTGAATATATCTTGTGAGATAATAATAATAAGATGCAACATGCCTATCAGTGGATCAAACATATATCAAGCATTATATGAAGTCCAAAACTTTTCAATCAAAAGGCAAAGGTACCTTCTTCTCAAAGCATCTATCTTTCCGTTTCAATCTGAACTTTGTTAGAGTGGCTTCTCTTTGCATGGAGCGATCCAAGGTTCTCTCATGACAACGGTAGCTGTCTTCATTGCAACATTCTGAAGGGCCTCTGATGACTGAAATTGTGCTGATTTTCCCATTGCTTCCAGAACAAGAACTTTGATGATTGCTTATGTCGCCACTGCAGAAACTTCCATGAGCACTCTGATTTTTTCCAGGCGAAACAAGCTCCTCAGTCTCTAAGCTGTCTGATCTCTTGCCCCGTATATTCTCTGTCTGATCAATGAAACCACTATCTCTTTGATCTACAAGACTATGAGCATGCTGGGAATTGATGGGCCGGCTGTCCGATCCATGGCATGAATCCACTTGCGGGCGAGATTCAAATTGTGCACAATACGTGGGGGGAACTAAAGAATCATAGCCTTTAATAGTATTTCCATATCTTACACCTCTAACTGGAATCTGGTGAGAGATTTCTCTACTAGGAGAACAAGAAAATGTTGTTTCAGGCTTCTGAGAGGTTGGTGGTGGACTGTACGTGTCTGAACTGTGATCAAGGTTGTGATGAGACCCTCGTTTCTCAGAATTGGTTTCATGATCTTTCTGTTGATCACACAGCAATGTTGACTTGTCCGGCTGCATCGACTTGTTTATGTACCTGAAAAGGAGTTACTTTCTCATCAGAAATCCAATGATTATAAGTGTGATGAGCTTGCACAATATATTATCAGAAACAACGACTTCTTAACAAGAACTTTGAGCATTTTCTACCTAGAAAAGGCTGACCCCTCAGAGTGATTCAGACGAGGCCTTTTATCATTTACTTGATTCGCGGAACCACTTGGGTGAGACCTTCGCAGAGAGAGATCCAGAGGTAAAACATCAAACCTCTTGAAATTCATTTTTGAAGAATTTCCAGAAGCAGCATTCATTTGATTATCAAAGGCTCCAATCAAGTCTATCGCCTCCCTAGAAGAATTTCCAACAGCATTTTCGTTATCATGAATGGCAGCTTGTTGCCAACAGCCGTCAGATTTCTTCTCTTCCTGGCTTCTACTTTCTTCTAGTGGAGAAATTTTAACATCATCCAAGGGACATTTAGTGTCTTTTGGCTGTGGGGAGCCACGAAAATGTTCAGCATCTTCATCACCATCATGCGCAGACTCTGGTTTTGTGAATGAGCTCTGCAGTAAAAATGGTAAACTAAGACTAAGATTCATGCAACTACAAGATACTGTAGATAGTTGACACTTTGAGTTTCCAGAAAAGAAATAAGGTACCTGAGCATCAATGCCTTTCTCAACGCACTCCCCATTTCTATGGATACTTGCCATACAGCGACTTGAATTGTTATCACTAGTAGCGTTGTTCTCAGCCGTGGCTTCATCCTTTTTCTGAGCTACACTCTCGCCTGGAGGTTGAAGTCCAGCCGAAGTACTCGACTGCATTACCATAGAGAAAAGAAGGCAAGATTGTAAGACAAGTGAGACACTTTGGATCACAGCGTTAAAAATAAGGATTTTCACTTACAACTTGCTTTCTCCACACGTGTTGCCACAGGTTCCTCAGCTCATTTTTCCTGACCGGCTTGACAAGAAAGTCAGTAGCACCTCTCAACATGCATTTGTACACAGTACTCACAGAGTCATGTGACGACATCACTGCAACAACATCAAAGAAAAAAACAATTAAAATCCACACACAATAGATTCAAACTTAGGAATGCAACTTGAAACATACAGCTTTAGTATCATACTTATTACTGGAATGCTTTTGCAGAGTTCATGCTCCATAATTAAAGATAGAAGCGCATATCCAGAGATCGCCGGCAGTTCAACTTCAGTCAAAATGAGATCTATTTCACAGGGGCTTTCTCTCAAAACCTCCCATGCTTTTAATCCATCAGAAACTGCAGCAACTGATATAAAAAGAACAGCATGTCAGTTTTCCAGGCACATGTCAATCTAAAAGTATTCAACAGAAAAGGGTTTATAATCGAGCTCTGCAAGGAGGACCACACGCTCACGCTCACACACATATGCAGGATAAGAAAAAACTTAAGTCATTTCAAAGCCAAAGCCATGTATCAACAAGTATCCAAAAAATTAGCAATCAAGAACGAATCTTGCACACTGTAAAGCACATAAACACCCTAATTTACAAGTGTTAAGCATCCAAGCATCCACAACCATCAAATCCTCCACTTTTCAAGTCAAAATAACATGAACATGAACTACGAGCCCAACCTCTGTAGCTGCATTTCCTAAGAAGGGCCGCTATTATCTGCCTCGTTGAATCATCAGCTTCCACCAACAGCACTCTCACCACCATTTTCGGTAGAAACCTCTCCCATCTCACCACGGAAGAAGAAGTATCGGTCGCCGCCGACGCATTTTCTGAAGCCATCTCTGTTTCCCGAACTCTCAATTCCATTCCACCTTCACTGCTCATCACAGCCTCTCCCATTTCCAAGATTGTCGATGGTGTGGGAGAATGAGCATACAGAATAATAACTGCAGTTGGTTGTGATTTGGAAATGAGTTTCCCAAGTGTTTGATTCCTCAAAACGTCTGCCTCTTGTCTTCAAATACATTTTCTTCTGCAGCCCAAAATATCTAATAAAGAGTCATGTCTTGCATTTTGATCCTTTGGTAGGCCGAAGCATCTTTAACCGCCTCCCATCGAATGGCTCACATTCGTTGCCACGCCGCTGCATGCTTCGACTTGGTAGTCTTTTATTTACAAATAGCACCCAAACATTCCACTTTTTTTGCAGTTAAACCCCTAAACGATTAGCGGCCATTCGACCAACATTTCCTAACCAATTGCCATGGGACGTTTTCAATAATATTAAACGTTAAGGGACTGAATTATAAGTAATAGCTCCTGATCTTTTTGCGATGTAAACTATTATAGATAGTGATTGAAAATATCTCTCGATTGCTCGTTAATGAGTGGACCAGGCGAACCTTTCTCCTCTTTGCGTTCCTCTGGTGGCACACAATGTCCTTTTTTCAATTCTCAACCACTGTCGGACCAGTATATATATATATATTAAAAAATGATATAGCCCATGAATTATTGTTCACATGCGTTTATCACCAAATGAATAACTGAGATTATGTTAAATATATATAAATTGGAATTAAATACTTGAAACTCATTATTTTTATGATTTTCTTACAAGTATGCTATATATTTCTTATATTCATTAGACATCATGAATGATAAATCACTACTCAGTCACTATTAAGATTGAGCAGTGAGGTTTGTTTGATGAAACCCAATTTAATTTTGTCACATGACCTTGTTTGTACAGGCCAGCGAGTTACTGGTTTGGTACTCTGCAGTCTTGCAGATCTGGTAAGTATCCAACATAGGCTATGAAGATATTTCAGCAAAAATACAGGGACCCTCATCAGATATCACTGAGATCTCTAGGATGAGATTTTGACACGTGGTGAACGCACATTGAATATGCTTGACTCGTGGATGTAGAGTATGCCATGCAAGCCATGTATGAATGGTGACCCCCCTCATGGCCTCATTTAATAATTATTGCTTCGTAATACGCCACAAATTGTTGCGTGGATCCTAGCCAGTGCCAGTGGAGATATTTCATATTTTCGTGGTGCGGTGGTGGACGTGGACAACATTGTCAACATGGAGTGACAATCATTACGCGGAATTGAAATGTGAGATATTTTTAGCAATTTGGCTTGGTAGTTGGACCACCAATATATTATTATTATTCGAAAAATCGACACAATATAATAAAAAATTCATGAGATCCAAAACTCATCCCCTCATCCTTGTCTGATGTTCCGTATTCTTGCCAATTGGCAAAATCTTGAGATAGATATTTCAAAGCCCATACCTATCCGTGTTGATTATAAGTGGGCCTTCCATTTGGCCCATGAAAGATAAACGAGGATACGAACAAGGCTTATTCTTGTCCGATCACATGGGTGCCCCAGACGGATAATCCGAGTCACTCTTTACAGTTTATGCACACATTATCCTCATCCTCTCTCGACATTGCCGCTCTCCTGGTAACAATATCCACTGCATCCTTCAAGATTCAAGAGGATTTTTAGCCGAAAAAGGAAATAAGTTGGCAAAACCCCACCAGCTTTCATAGCCACGCAGTCTTCAGTATGGCTTCACTACTTGCTTCCCCGACTATTCGGAAGGGATTCAATCGCCAAATTTATTCCGCTTCCTCTTGTTCGTATTGTTTGCAGTCTATCTGTTTGAAGAATTCGAGTCAATTTTCATTTTCATCAAAAAATTCCAGTTTTCTTGGTCTGGAGTTGGATCAAATAGTGGCAGTAAAAAGTGGCGTGAGGAGATCGCTCGGAATCAGAATGGCGTGGGATGGCCCTCTGTCGTCTGTTAAACTAATTCTTCAAGGAAAAAATTTCGAGGTACTGTTGTGCTTCTTCCTTCTCCTATGGTTATGTCATTTCTTATGTGCATCGCTGGAATTCTTCAACTTATTGCTGCTTCAAAGGAGCTGTGTCAATCAGTGCACTAACATTTTTGCTGCCATTGAAGAAACTCCACGTTTTTTACCCGACACGATACGGTTATGAATTTGACGGTGTCAATTTTGGGGACTTTACTTTTGTTTTTTTGAAACTTTCTTGCCACCAAATTGTTCAGGATATTGCCCTTTTAAGAACTCTCGAGAAGTGTTTATTTATGCATTAGAAAAGCTTGAAAGGTACTCTTTCCGCTTAGCCATTTGATGAAGGAGATGCATGGGGTATAGAACACAGCACAGGAAGTAGACAACTTATGCGGGTGAAGTTGTCTACTTCATGTTTGTTTTTGTGCTTCCTTACCTCTTGGCAGTAAAATTACCTTCCTTTCTTTCTGGGTGTTTGGGAGCAAACTCACAATAGCATTTCTGTTTTGAGTACACAGCTGACACCAACAGTGAAGAGCTATGTGGAGGACAAGCTAGGGAAGGCAGTTCAAAAGCACAGCCATTTAGTAAGGGAAGTAGATGTTAGATTATCTGTCCGTGGAGGAGAGTTTGGGAAAGGACC
>JAOWBN010223173.1:0-13080 GCA_028565015.1 Pinguicula moranensis | reverse complement strand
AGGCGATTGATGCCTCACAAGCTTGGTCCTAAATCTGACAAATGCTTTTTCGTATGATACCCAAGGGAAACCAAGGGGTTGTCGGACATGGTGTATTCTTGGAGGAGGATTTCCTCTCCAAGGAAAGTAGTGGGAGCAAGATCATTCTTGAAGAAATTCGAGATGATCCACTACAAGAAACTTCGGGTCGCACCAAAGTTAAGCGAGTTCCAAGAGAGGCTATGGAATAAGCTACACCACCTGTTAGAAGGTCAGATAGAGTAGTCCGAGAACCTGAGAGGTATCTAGGATTACATGAGATATTACTTACTGGTGATGTCGTTCCTATGACTTATAATGAAGCATTGTTACGAGAAGATTCTGAGGAAGGGCTTAAGGCCATGAAATCCGAATTGCAATCCATGGAAGACAACCATGTGTGGGACTTGATTGGTTTTCCAGACAGGGTAAAACCTGTCAAAAACGAATTAGTATTCAAAAGGAAGACTGATATGGATGACAACCTCACTGTATACAAGGCCCGTCTGGTGGCTAAGGGGCTTGCTCAGGTCGAAGGGATTGATTATGATGAGACATTTGCACCAGTGGCTAACTTTCAATCTATTTGGATCCTTTTATCTATTGCTGTATTTTATGATTATGAATAATGACAGATGGATGTCAAAACTGCATTCTTGAACGAGGTTCTCGAAGAGGATGTGTACATGGTACAACCTGACAGTTTTTTTAGTCCTAAAAGAGCTGATAAGGTATGCAAGCTTAATAGGTCCATTTATGGACTAAAGCAAGCATCTCGGACTTGCAACATGAGATTTGATGACGAGATCAAGAATATGGGATTCATTAGAATCCCAAAAGAACCTTGTGTATACAAGAAGCTGAATAGGAGCTCAATAGTATTTTTGGTGTTATATGTCGATGATATACTGTTGACTGGAAATGATATTTCTATGCTTGAACATGTCAAGGTCTCATTGTGTAATTTGGGCGAGACTACCTATATCTTGGGTATTCGGATCTATCGAGATATATAAAAAAGACTCATAGGTCTGACTCAGAGTACATACATAGGAAATGTGTTGGAGAAATTCAAATGCAGGATTACAAGAGAGGTTTCCTACTTATGGTACATTTGGGTCAATGACTCAAATTGTGAAACTCCATAATTTTAACAAACTCTAAATTAGTCTCTTAAAAGTCATTAGTAAGGGAACGACTAGATGACTATATCGACTAGGATGTGGATTAATGCATAATCATGTTACACAGATCATTGATACGAGGTTTTCTATTTAATCGCATGAAATATGAGTGTACGGGGTACATGAATATTGGACTCGACCTATATTGACTTACTGGATGGATTGTGTTTTTGTCATCGGCAAAGTCATATATTATTAATTCAGTTATCTGAGATATTCATAATTTTGGGTGATGAATGTGTATTACGTGGGGTTATCAAATGCCTCTTTTGATCGAGGGGTTATAAAGGTAAGTTTCCCGAATATGCAGGATTCATGCTGGAAGGTATAGAATGTCAAGATGATACTTTTGTCCATTTCATATTGGGTGAGATTATTAATATCCTTGGGCCCCTTGATGTGGTAATAATTGTTATACTAGCAATTTATGATTATGAGATAGTTACATATTAACGATTATTTACTAATATACCAAGAAAGTGATTAATGGTCAAGGATGGCACATTCCTACGCTTGACATTAATCATTGGATATTAAGTGATGAAAGAATTAATACTAAATGGAATTTATAGGATCACGATGTATCTATATTTTATCGGATCATAATGCATTGCTAGATGCCTCTTATGATGGTACCGATTAGATATGGATCCTATCAGGTCACTCTATCTGGTTAACTGAAGAATAAATAATTTACTATGTGAGACACAATTGGCGAATTTTATGGACGAGAATAAATTGGGTTCTGGTGAGACCACCCAATTCAATTGCAATTTAATTAGGTTTAAGGAGATTAAATTCAAGGACTTAATTTAAATTCGAGCCCAAATCATGAAATTTACTCAATTGGGTCGTGAAGCCCAATTGAATTATAAGAGATGCGGTCGGTGAGAGATAATGAGATAACGAGACTTCTGTGTATTCCTTCTTCGTCTTCTCATCGCGAAACAGAGAAGTTCTGACCGAAACATTTTCTCGCCGCCGTTCATTCACCGGAATCAAGGGTCTAGCAGCCCCTTCACTAGCCAGGGAGCGCTCCGGGTAGAGAATCACCGCCGTTGGGGATTTTCGTGACCTCGGTATCTCACGGTTTGTTGCTCGATTTGGCTCGGGTTTGTCGACTCCGGCGACGACAAGGTACGTACGGCTTACTTTGAACATTTATTACACAAATTACATGTTTTTGGCATTGATTCCATGGTTGGGCCGAAATTGAAAATCTTCGGTACGTTTGAAATCGAGCATTTTGATCCTACACATACTACTCTGTTTAAACAACCTATTCTAATAAGGTAATGTGTTCTAAATCCGTTTAAGAGATTAGTGCACATTGTTACAAGTTCTCCGCTTTTATAAGCCTTGCCCAAGCCATCACAACTTCCCAATCTCAATGGCACCAAGCCGTGATTTACTAAGAAGGGATGAATACAGATTTGAGGAGAAATGCATAAATCTGGGGGGTGAAACTAAAATTTTGAAAACCTACGCCCCTACTCAACCAGACTTGAGGGGAGCCTTTGATAATTACCCATCTCACATTATTATAAGATAATACAAGCTACAATTGGTGATGGTCTAGATTTTGGATTTGGCAAAAAAAAAATTCAACTACTGTCACTTCTCTCTATTTCCTAAGTTTTACCTCCTTAATAGCAAATGCTGATCTTAAGGCTCAATTAAATTAACTATTTGAATATTCATTTTAGATATATCCAATCAACTACTCTAGAATTTGTGCAATCATGTTAAGGCTTAGGGCCCATGCATAAGGCTATCCTTGGAAATTTAATGTGTAGCCCGACTGCTGGCCAAAAAACTTCCCGTGGAAAAAGGTTGTAGAAATTATCGAAAATTTTCCATTGGCCACATGTGGCACAAAATTCGTCCAGGCCACTGTTTTTTTCACTCTGGCCCATCAGCTTTTAATACTTTGTAATACATTAAATATGATATATAGTGTGTATTTGTATGTATAGTATAATTTAATTGTACAAAAATTATTAAAAATGTTAAAAATTTATTTAAAAAATTAAAATTGATAGATTAGTTAATTAAGCTCTTACACAAATAATAAATTTTATTAATTTTATTAATATTTGTTTTGTTTTGTTTCAACTTTTAATTGTACAAAATATGCTTGTTTTATTTATCTAATTAATCGTAATTTTATTTTATATAACTATTTCGTATTCTCTATATATTAGTATTATTTTTGGTAAGGATAATAAAGAAATAAAAAAAGAAATAAAATAAATTGTAAAATAATACTATTGAAATAATAAAATATTGGAGTATAATGGTTGTGTAAATTGGCTGAAAATTATAGAGAGAGATGCTTTCGAATCGAACGAGAGCGTCCCAAGTCCCAAGAGGCCAAGGGGGATCAACAGAAAAGGTTTCGAAAGGTGCGAAAGGGACCAAAAGTGGCATCTCTAGAGTAGAGCTTTCACTTTTTACTCTCTTTTGTTAAATGGACAACTTGGTACATGTGGACCGAAAGCTTTTGCTTTAATGGAAAAGCTTCAAAAGGTTTAGAGTTTTCAAATTCAATCAATTATTTTGCCTAGAGCACAAAGTGTGGAAAATGATATAACCTAGATCTAATGGGCCCCAAGTGTTAAACACAGTAAAACAATTGGTTCAACCAGCGGGCCCACCAGTTTTCTTGCGACTTTCTTGCTCAATTTTCTTGAGCCATATCTGTTGGAAAAAATAATAATACATTATTTTTACAATGCATATTATTAATAATATGTTATTGTTGGGAATGAGAAATTGATAAAGGAGATAAGGGGAAAAGCTTTTCCCTTTCAAGTCCGTGATCCCACTAACTTAGTGGAGAAATAGAGAGTTGAGCCACTAACCCACTAAGTTAGTGGAGATAATGGAGAAATTCAAGAGGTGTACAAATCTCTACACTCATTCAAAAACTCTATAAATAGTGGATCCCCTCATGAGTGAAAATACACACATAACTTTTGAGTCTAGAATTTTGTTCTCTCTTCTTGGTGAAAGCTTTTGAGTCATTCTTCAAGTGGTGATAGAAAGAAGATATCGCTAGAGTTCGTCGGAGTTGTATTGTAAGTGTTATGCATATCAACTTGTATCCGTTGTATCCCGGGAGACAGACGCTCGAAAATCTCAAAGCACTCAGGAGAGGACGAATCTGTTTTAAGAAAACTGTGAGCTTCACAGGCCTCGGAGTTCCTCAACTTTGCTTGTTTCGTTCGACGGTGAAAGGTTGAAGTTGTACTTTTGTTTATGTACTTGTTGAAGTATTATATTTATTGAATATTTTCTTTTGTTTTAATAAACTGTCAATCTGGTTATAATTGTCTAACAATTTTAGCTAGTGAATGTGATCTTTGAGTTGTGTATGGAGGTTGAAGAGAACTAGAGAAGTTGATGAATTCTCCATTGATCAAAAACTTTAAAAATGTTCACATAGATAGAAAAGCTACCGAAGAATCTTTACAAATCTTCTAATTTATGAAAGTCTGTTTTGTTGACATGTCTTGCAGATGATGACTTGGTGCACCGTTGATCTATTACTGGTGCACTGCTGAATGGTGTAGTCAAGGAAGTCTCATGATTAACAAAAAACAAATTCGAGATTCCCAAAATAAACTAATAAAGATGAAAAGTGAACTATTTGGAAATCTCAAAATCTTGCTATTCTAAAATCCCATTTACCGTAGTTTTGAAAGCGTAAATCTCCATTTGTTTACAAACTTGGTGAAAAAAAGGACAAAAAGTGGGGTTGGGGAGAAACAAAAGAGCGAATAATCACGTTATTCCCCCACGCCCCTACCCGCATGTGGCGGTGTCCCGAGATGGCACGGGGCCTCCGCCCCCACGCCCGCATTTATTTTTTCTCCACACACTTTCCGAGGAGTTTTCAGCAAACCAATAATTTTCAATTCAAGATATGTATATATGCCTTGTGTTTCCTCTCATGGATACATTTGGATAGCTATGAATATCTATCAAAACTTAAATCATTTGTTGTTCTTTTTAATTATAAATCATGATGGTAAGAGCGCAGAGAGTACTGGCCTACTGAGAGATACTATTGAAACTTCCAACTGTAAAATGATGATAATGACGATAAAAATGGGGTACCTTTTATGGTTCTTTTTTACAGAGACACCACACCCTTCTGTAGAAAAAAGAAGGGACACAGAGAAAGTTTAAATGGGGGAAAAAAGAAACAAAGAAAAGAAAGAAAACGAAATTAATCCCTCCGCCATTAATCCCTATTTCCACTCCACTTACACAGAATAGGGAGCTCTTTTAGGCTACTAATAAACATAATTAGGGAAGATTTTAAATTTGTTTTTGGTAATTTTATTTTCTCAGAGCTTTTCCTTGAGGAGTGAAGCTAATCCAGTAACCACCGCCTTGTTACCCCTCTCCAAGCTCTTGGGCCTCAACGCCGGGAGCTGCCAAGTCGAAGTCGAAGTCGAAGCCGGCGTTGCCTCCGTAGCCGGCGATGCGGATACCACTGGTTGGGACTCCTCCGGCATAGACATCTTCTCGCCGAAGATCAAGTCAAGTTCTCCAGCCTCACAATCCAAAACCTCCTGATTCTCAGCCTTCGCCTCACGACGGAAGTCCGGGGGGTCCTTGACGGCGCCGTTTAGGGGGATACGGGAATGGGGCCCCAGCCATTTGGATTTCATGTACTCGGATTTACGCCACGGCGCGATGTACATGCCCTTTTTATTGAGGCTCAGGCGCGCGGCCTCCGACGCGACGGAGATGATCTGAAGAAGACGATCGGATTTTCCGACGAAGATGTACGGCAAACACTGCAGAATCGCCTTGTAACTACTCGTAGATCGGGCGATTTCGAACTCCGATCGGAAATCCACATCGATTAAAACCCTATCGCCGTCAATTACCGCATCTATGTATTCATACTCTCCTGGGAATAAACAGAACAAACAAGGGGATGATGAAAACTCAAACCAGATCGTCAAATTGAAAGGTTATCTGTTAGAATTCGAAAAAAGAATAGAAAGATGAAATCTTGAGAGTTACCCGCTGGAATGGCGGAAGATTTTTCCCACTTGGATTTACAAACAGAGGAGTCGTAACCAAGAGCTAGAAGGCCATCGTTGACGATTTTCCTCAAATCGTCCTTTCTTTTGCAGGTTTTGCTGTTCTTCTCAACGATCCTCGACGTGTCTGCCAGCAGATTTCTCTCCGTCATAGTCGCGCAAGGTACCAAACTCTGCAGTACAGAAAAGAAGTTAAAATTCAGAAACTTGAGCACAGACCATCGAAAAACAGAGCTTCTGCGCAAGGAAAATTAAATTTCCTTCAGGGATAATTCAGTACCTTGAGCGTAGATGTTGGGTCGGTGAAAGAGGAATTAGCAGATGCGTTATCCCCGAAGAAATCGAACTCGTCGCCGGAGCTGTCGTTGCTGTTTCCGTGAAAGCAATTGCAGCGGTTCCGGCCGCATTTCACCGCCGTTGTGGTGGATTGCTTCTCATTGTTGTCCTCGATGAAATTTCGAACCATTTTATCTAACCAAACGAAGCTCGACTCAAATTCAGTCACCGGAGCAACAGCTGCAGCACCTACGTCCTTCGCAACTCCGGCAATCGGCGGCTTCTCGGCCGTGGAAATGTTAAGCACACCATTGAACGGACGGTCGAAAAGCCGCTTCAGCCTGGATTTCAGCACCGGCGGCTTAACGACATCATTTCGGATCGAATCGATCGGTTGGATTCTCATCGGGAACGGCTTCACAGTTAATCAAATTCACAAAAACTTTCGCCCAAAACTTCAATTCAAGAAACAAAAACACCTAGCCGCAGACCAAAATCTTTCGAAATTCTCCTGTGTTCCACTACGCACGTTAGTTCATCCTCAGATCCTCAGATCGCCATCATTTCCACAAAGCGGCCACAACCTAACATACTAATCTCACACCACAATTCACTCGAGATAAAAAGAACAAGAATACTTCTTCCACGCCACAAAAAGTCATAAGAAAATCGTTGCTTTCTGTCAAAACTTTTCGTGAAAAACGTGACGACGATGAAATGAAACGCGAGCATTGTTTTTGCAACCAAGTGTAAAGGAAATCACCGGAATATTCCTCTTCCGGCGAAGCTCCATCGCCGGCGGTCAGATATCAGTATGGTAACCGCCTTTTGGTGCCTGTCCTGTAAAAATTTTCGTGCTTATTTGCTTTTCTATCGAAGTGATTTTTGGATTTATTAAACCTGGGAAGGGGAGTGATTTATATAGGAACCTGGACTTGCTGACTAGGAGAAGAATAGCCACGTGTACTCTATCGTGGCTTATATCACCCTGAGATCCGGGCTATAATCAGATGCGACGAATGCCGTATATCAGAAATCTCGGTCATCTCTGATCAGACCACGGGCATCTCAGAACTTTTTTTTTTTATATATAGATTTAATGAATTATTAAAATGTGACTTCCCAAAAAAAAATTACATCAAAAGGCCCGTTTACCATTCCCTAGTTCCTATCTAAATATAATACATGATCTTGATAAAAAAAAATATGTTGTTGACCAAATCAAAGTTGATATCTTTGTATTCTCCAATATATATTCATAGTATACTAATAAATATAAAATTATTTTGAATATCATAATTATAAAAAAATTATTATTACCAAATTTTCATATTTCCCAAAACTATAAGAGCTTATTGCGTCTAAGATATAGTACATGAATGGATATTTCTTCAATTTATATTTCTTCAGTATCGTATTCGATAGACCAATTAATTCATCATCAATGAACACGAAAACAGATATAATTAGATGAAAGTACATTGCTACTGAATTGCCATTCAAGTAAATGGATAGTAAATCTGTAAATTTGTTTGAACTGGGGACGTGTAACAAACCCCTCAGCTATTATTACTGAAGAATGGGGCGACAAGAGGAAAAGATCCGCCAGACACAAGGAGAAAGACCGCACCATGTCCAGTGAGTTAAAAGGAGGCAGAGTATTTGAACTGAAGGAGTTGGAAACAGAGTAACCGTTATTTCTGTTAATTGAGTCTTCAAGTCGTGTCTTTACTTAAAGAGTCGTATTGTTATTTGTTTCAAGTAGAATTAGTCGTTGAGTCAGTTCCTTAATTCATGTCATATAGACTTAGTCGTTGATTCAGTTATAGAGTCGTGCACAGTACACATCGAAAATCAGGGAGAAGGACTAGTGGACAGAAAACATGGGAAAGGGCAGAAAACAGAAAATCGGAATGTATTTAAATACTGTCATACATCTGTACAAGGACATGATATGAATGAAAAGCTTTCTTCTTCCTGAAATTTCTTCTTCTTCACCTCTGCTCAAACTTCGAATTTCTCCTTCCATTCCTCAAATTAGTCGTAACAATCTTCCGGGTTGTTACAAGTGGTATCAGAGCTGTACGATTCCACCCATCACCATGACTCGAAACTTACATCCTCACGCTAACCCACCACCGTCTGATAAAACCCAGCCACCTCCTTCCCCTGTTCCTCCACCAGATAAAAACTCATATGCCGATGTGTCACAGGGAAAACGACCTGACACATCTTCTACCCCTGAACACTCACAACGTTTTCAAACTCGTGATATTCCTTCCGCTTTACTGGACAAAATTACGGAACAAGTACAAGCCTCTATGTCCCTCCAGGAGGCCAACACTCAAAGAAAATTTGATGAATTGACCCAAAAGTTGTTGTCTTTCCAGCACGAGTTTTTCCAGAAATTGAGCCCACAGCCTGCTCGACCACCCATATTCGGCTCAAATCCCTCACTTTTACGGGAACCGCCACCCCGCGCTCCGATTCCCTATCCGCCTCGTCAACCCGCTGAACATTTCCCTCCTCCTATCCTACCCCACACAGTCCCCTACCCTGAATCTGATCGTGATGAATTCGATAGAGGGCGCCGTTCCAAATTGCCCTTTATGGATTTCCCCAAATTTAATGGTCTGCAACCCCGATCTTGGATTGAGCGCAGCAATGCATTTTTTTCCATATATACTGGTATCGCATATTCGGAGCGCATTGATTTTGCTCGTGTTCATTTCGAAGGACCAGCTGACACTTGGTATCGTAGTTTGGTCTATTCTAAACCCACTACTTGGGATGCTTTCATTTCTGCCGTCCTGATCCGTTTTGATATGGAGAATCGAGGAAACCTCCTGGAAGATTTTATGTGTTTGAAGCAACGAGATGATGAAACTTTACAGGACGTCCTAGAACGTTTTGACACAATGGTGACATCCATTCAAATCCACTATCCCCAATTTGATGAGTTGTTCTATAAGGAGAAGTTTGTTGGCTGCTTAAAGCCTTCTCTCACCGCTGCTATTCAAGCCCAGCACCCCGCCACTTTAATGGCAGCCATCTCGGTGGCTCGGGAGCGGGAAATTGCAGTTAATGCTCTCCTCACTCAACTCACAAAAGTTTCTACCCCAAGGCAATCCTATCCTCAGAGGAACCCACCATTACATGTCCCTCTGCCTGCTCTCCCAGATAGACCTAAACCACTCGCACTCCCACCTCCGAAACGAAAGTTCATCACCGAGGCTGAGATGAAGGAGCGTATTGACAAGAGATTATGCTTCAAGTGCGGTGCCTCGTTTGTTCCGGGACACCAGTGCTCCACTAAAATGTATTCTATGACCTGTGAGGCCATACCTGACATAGGTTCCACATCATATGAGCTAGATCCTCCAGCTGATGCTTCGAATGCTGCAGATACTGAGGATCAGAATTGTCCAACAGATGGTACACTTTCACTTAATGCTATTTGTGGTCAATCTACACTCATTACTTATAGAGTCCAAGGGCGATACAAGGGTCAACCTCTCCATATTTTATTTGATAGTGGCAGTTCACATTGTTTTGTGGATGAGAAATACTGCAAAAGGTTCCATTGTAAGATTGCAGATACCAGTTCTATGCAGGTTGAAGTTGCAGATGGTGTAAGGCAAGTAAGTCATACCTACTGTCCTGACTTTATATGGACCATGCAGGGCTTGCAGTTTACTTGTGCCCCCCGCACATTTCCACTCCATAGCTATGATCTTATCCTTGGTGGCGATTGGTTGCGTCTCCATGGTCCCATACTCTATGATTATGATACAATGAACATCACCTTGAGTAAAGATGGCCACCGCATCCAAGTCCAGGCAGCAACCAACTCTTCTGAATTACTTTTGATCTCTGCTGATCAAATGACTCGACTCATCATCAGTAGCGTGGCTGTGATTATCGGCCGAGTTTTTTCACTAGATGCAGTTGGAGGGGATGCCTGTTTAAAGGCTGAAATTCTTAATCTTGAAGCCGGTACCCCTTCAACTCAATTCTTGCTGTATGATTCAGGGGGACATAACCTTTCTGCCCCCAAAACAGAGTCCCCTGTTCCAACTGAATTTGCACAACAATTACAACATCTGCTGGATTCTTATGCTGACATTTTCCGTGAGCCTACTAGTTTACCACCACGCAGGGGCGTGGAACATGGTATCACACTACTTCCGGGTGCCACAACCAAACGCCAGGCTCCTTATCGTACTCCCCACTATCACAAGGATGAAATAGAATACATTGTGCAAGAGTTGCTGACCTCGGGTCTGATCAGAAGAAGCCATAGTCCGTTTGTTTCCCCTGTTCTCTTAGTCAAGAAAAAAGATGGCAGGTGGAGAATGTGTGTCGATTACAGACACCTCAATAGCGTCACAGTCAAAAGTAAGTTTCCAATTCCGGTTATTGATGAGCTCTTAGATGAATTACATGGCGCCGTTTTTTTTAGCAAGCTAGATCTTCGTTCTGGATATTTCCAAATCCGAATGAAGGAGCAAGATATCTACTTGAACAGCTTCATCACACACCATGGCCAGTTTGAGTTCCTTGTGATGCCTTTTGGCCTATGCAATGCTCCGGCAACCTTTCAAAGTCTCATGAACCAGGTTTTCTCATCTTACACTAGAAGATTTGTTTTGGTGTTTTTTGATGACATCTTGGTTTATAGTCAATCGTGGGAGGAGCATCTTCAACATCTTTCTCAGGTTTTGGCACTTATGCGCCTTCATCAGCTATATGCCAAATCGTCAAGTGTTCATTTGGAAAAACATCCATAGATTACTTGGGGCATGTGATCTCAGCTGATAGTGTCGCCACAGATCCTGACAAGATTTCTGCCATGGTGAATTGGCCCAGACCATCTAACCTGAAATCTCTCAGAGGTTTCCTTGGTCTAACCGGGTACTACAGGAAATTCATACGGGATTATGGTATCATCAGCAAACCCCTCACTCACCTCCTCAAAAAAGATTCATTTTTTTGGAATCCAGAAGCTGAAGCCGCCTGGAAGAAGTTGCAGCAAGCTATGACCTCTGTCCCTGTGTTGGCACTGCCCAATTTCAACCACACTTTTATTCTAGAAACGGATGCTAGTGACAAGGGAGTAGGTGCTGTTTTGACACAAGGGGGACGCCCTATTGCTTATTTCAGCCATGCCTTTGGACAGAAACAGCTCAGCTTGTCCACTTATGAAAATGAGTTGTTAGCTATTGTTCTCGCAGTCAAGAAGTGGATAGGCTACATCCAAGGTCAGTCTTTTATCATTAAAACAGATCAACAGGCTATTAAACACATCCTTGAGCTGCGTCTACATACCATACTTCAACACAAAATGGCTGCCAAATTGTTGGGATTGGATTACACAGTCCAATACCGAAAAGGAGCTGAGAATAAAATTGTTGATGCTCTCTCTCGCTATGGCCCTGAGTTGTCTGTTTCTTGCCATGGAATCACCACTGGTAGGGCTGATTGGATCAATGATGTCATTCATAGTTACTCCACAGATCAGCACCTCACGGCTATCATCCAAGCAAAAGCTATAAATCCAGATTCATACCCTGACTACCAACTACTACAGGGCCTCTTGAGAAGAAAATGTAGAATCTGCATTGGCCAGGATACTTCACTCAAGCACCGTATCATCAAAACACTTCATGATTCCCCCATAGGAGGCCACTCTGGAATACAAGTCACCACTAACAAGGTACGCCTCTACTTCACTTGGCCTGGGCTAAAGAAAGACATTGCAGACTGGATTGGTAGTTGTGACATCTGTGTCACTTGTAAACCTGATTCTTCTGCTCATGCCGGCCTCCTGCAACCCCTGGAGATCGCCCCATCTCCATGGACTAGTATTAGCATGGATTTCATAGACAATCTACCCAAATCAGATGGCAAATCCGTGGTCTTAGTGGTTGTTGATCGTTTTAGTAAATATGCTCATTTCTTGGGCATCTCTCATCCTTACTCCTCTGCCACAATTGCTAAATTATTTATGGATCAGATTTACAGACTCCATGGGTTGCCATCCCAGATTGTTTCAAACCGCGATGCTGTTTTTACTAGCTCCTTCTGGCAAGCTTGCAGGAGTCCAATTAGCCACCAGTTCCTCATACCATCCTCAATCGGATGGCCAGACAGAGCGAGTCAATCGGTGCTTAGAGAATTATCTCCGCTGTATGTGTTCATGCAAACCACACTCCTGGTCTAGATCGTTATCACTTGCTGAATTCTGGTACAACACCTCATATCATACAAGCATCCGGATGAGCCCTTTTAAGGCTCTTTATGGTTATGATCCTACTCATCTCCCAATTCCTCTGTTGCCGGTCACAACTGGAGGTGCTCTCATTGACTTCTTCAACCAAAGACAAGATATGCAGGAACTTTTAAAACATAACTTGTTGCTGGCCCAACACCGCATGAAATGGTATGCTGACAAGTCAAGGTTGGAAAGACAATTTCAGGTAGGTGATGAGGTATTCCTTAAACTTCACCCATATAGGCAGAATAGCATTCAGTTCAGG
>JAOWBN010223172.1:2135-24988 GCA_028565015.1 Pinguicula moranensis | reverse complement strand
TTCCAAGGACATGATATTTACGTTTGAGTGGGGCTCTATGATTGATGAATCTTTTTGGATTAGTACCTGTATCGTCTCATTATCTTCCGCTTCTAGATGGGAGGCGATTTTGGATAAGGTGTCGGCTTTGGTATTCTCAGTTCGTGGAATTTTGCGCAATTCGAAATGTGGAAAGTTCTGGATGAGTTCTCTAAGTTTCTTTACGTATCGGATCATCGTTGCTTCGTGAGCTTCGTATGTCCCTGAGTATTGTTCGGATACCAGTTGGGAGTTAGCGTAAGCAGTGAGGTGTTTGATCTATTGTTGGTAGGCTGTCTCGAGCCCCATGATGAGAGCTTCGTATTCGGCAGTATTATTAGTGATAGGGAAATCCAAGAGGGCCGTGATTCTGAGGGTTTCCCTTTCATTCCCTTGTATCACAATTCCGATTCCACCTTTTTTGGAAGTGGCTGACCCATCGGTATGGAGCATCCAAGGGGTATCATTATCAGGTGTCCTCGTAGTCTCGACAATAAAGTCGGCGAGTATCTGGGCCTTCTTAGAATCACGCGATTTATATGTGATATCGTGTTCACTTAGTTCGATTGCCCATTTTACGAGGCATCCTGAAGCATCAGGTTTGGACAAGACCTGCCTCATGGGTTGGTTGGTGAGGACAACTATAGGGTGTGACTGAAAATAAGGGCGTATTCGTCTTGCGGCAATCACTAAAGCTAGCGTGAGTTTTTCGATTGCCAAGTATCTTACTTCCGCATCATGTAGGATTTTGCTAATATAATAGATGGGGCAGTGTATATTGTCGTCCTCTCGTGTTAGGACTGTGCTAACTAACTCGTCTGAGATTGCTAAGTAAGTGAACAAGGTTTCTTGATGTCGAAGTATTGCTAGAATCCGAGGGGATTTTAGGTAGTCCTTCAGATCTTGGAAAGCTCGGGAGCAATCCTCTGTCCACACGAATACATCAGCATGGTTTCTTAGGCATCGTACAAGTTTTGCTTCTGTGTCGGGGTTGAGTTCCATGCCAATGCGGATGGTTTTTTCCGGGTCATCTTCCTGGAGAGGGATTTCTTTGAATTTAGGAGGGGTGATAGGATCTGGCTCAGAGAATTGAAACATCTTGGGGACTTTCTCATCTGGGTGGTTTATTATTTTTTCCTCGACAAAGCGTCTCTTGCTTAAGGATGTTTCATAACAAATGCTTGCTACGCGGAGATTTGCCCTTGTCCTGTTCCTTGGTCGGTCAGAAATTTCATCACCATATAAATGTGGAGACGATAGCTTTGAGGTGGAATAGGCTGGGTCGTCCTAAAATTACGTTGTAAGAGAAAGGGGCTTCTACTACTAGGTAGTTGATCGGGATAGTCTTTTGGCGGTCTCCCTAGCCAAAGGTGGTGGGTAGTTCTATAGTTCCGATTGCCTTTACTTTGGCACCTCCAAATCCCCGCAGACATATGTTTGTGCTTTGGATGGTGGAGGCATCTAACCCCATTCGCTGGTAGGCATTATGGGATAGGATGTCGGAGGCACTTCCTTGATCAATAAAAATTCTATCCACAATGTACCCATTAATTTCTATAGATATCACCATGGGATGGCTATGAGGTTCCGAAGTTTGAAGATCATTGTCGCAAAACTAGATGGGAGGTCTCGGAGGTCCCAGTTGTACCCGTGCTATCTGTTAAAATCTACTTTGTCTTTTTTTCAAGCCCGGTTGGTTTCTAACTCCGTAAATCCTCTGGTGATCATTGAGATGCGAGGCCTTTTCCCTTTAGGGTCATTGTCCTCCGGGTGTCCATCGCGGGTTTCTTCTTGGGTGTTTTTGTGTATCCATTCGTCCAAGTATCCTTCACGAGCTAATCTTTCCAGCTCATCTTTCAGGTTTTGACAATCTTCTATAGCGTGTCCGTTGTCTTTGTGGAAATGACATTGACGTTCGGGATACTTACGGTGGATGCTAGGCTTCATCTCTTTGGGGGACCTTAGTAGTTTAGTAGACCCAAGAACTTTCATGATATTTGTTCGCGAAGTTTGGAACGAATGATATTGTGTGTACTTTCGCCATTTTTGGGCCTCTTCGATTTTCTTCATTGAGATTGGAGGGTTTTGTCGCTTTTCTTCCGGTTGCCAAGGTCGGCGTGTGGTGCGTGCCTCGTGTTGGATTTTTTCTTTTCGGACGGGTCCCATCATTTCTTCTAATCGAATATACCTTCCATACAGATCGCTCAACCTTCCTTGTGTGGTCGGGGGTCATCCATGAGGGCGACCGCTAGTGGTCCATGTTGGAGCCCATGTAATAGTGCATTAATTCTTAGAGGAAGGGATAATCCGGGGGTTTCAGTACATGCTTGATTGAAACGATGTAGAATTGTAGATAGTCTCGTAAGGGTTCCTCTATTTTCTTTTGGTAATGTGGTCTTAAGAGGTGTATGGGCGCTCGATCTATCCTTCGCTGGGTCGCGAAGGCTTGTGCAAATTGGGCCATGAGTTCCTCATATCCCCAAATAGATTCTTCCGGGAGTGACAAGAACCAATCCTGAGCTGCACCGGTTAGCGTTAGGATGAATATCCTACATGCAACTGCTTCTGAGATGAGTGTCATCTCCATGTATAAAGTGAAGGATTTTATGTGTTGCCGTGGATCTGTTTCTCCGGAATACTTGGGCAGTCGAGCGAGGGTGGCGGGAGCGAGGGTCACGATTTCTTGTTGGATGCTTCTACAGAAAGCTTTGCTCATGGTGATGGGTAATTGGGGGGCTAGATCTTTGCGTTGCAGAAGTGGGGGTCCGCAATTTCTGAGTTGGCGAATCAATTCTTGGACCTGATTTTGGAGGTTCTCCACTTGAGTAGTTAAATCGGGCCCCGAGGAAGTGGGTCATCCGGAATTATCGAATATCGTAGGAGCTTTGAGATCGACGGATGGCATGCTTCCCGGGTGGTGTCGCCGTTGGTAGATGATATCATTGGCAGAGGAATTAATGATGTTTTGCTCCATTTACTTGACAGTGGTTTTTTTGTTCAGGGTTCCCACAGACGGCGCCAAAGTGTTACGGTCGAATTTTGTCTTACTATAAATAATAATTTGATATGAGGAATTTATAACTTTGAAATAATACTAAAGATAAACTCCATATATAAATACAAGATGGGAGTACAGAAAAAGGGATCGAAAATGGGGGCTTTTGCCCCTAAATATTATGAAATTTAGGAATTTGAGCTTGTCGGGATAATAATTAATTTCAAAGTCTAGGGACCATTTTTTCGGACTAAATTCTTCTTTGATCGGAACCTAATTACTATCCTTCTTTCTAATGTTTTTACCAGAATTCTTTACAGATCCTATTCTTCTCATTTCTATTCTCTCAGATTTTCTCCTCGGACTTATCTCCTCTCTGGCGCCACCTTTTTGGTGTCCTCCGGTGCCCTCCTTTTATAGAGTATAGAAGGGGTCACATGTCTCTTTTTTGGGACTCTTCTTGACACATCATGATTTTTCCTTCCTGTCCACGTTCTTCTGGAGGCAGAGTCCTAATTGGCTTTTTCTACCTTTGGGCCATAGGGTTGAGTGGAGTTTGGGCTGAGATTTTCTTCAGTTTGGGCCGGGGACATATTTTTGTCCATTTCGCTCATAGGCCAGGCATAGGGCATTTTGGTCTTATCAATCGTTATTTTTATTGTACGAACGATTGAGCGCCACATTGGCATTTGTATAAAGCTGTGGATTGACTTCAATCAGTGTATGGATTCATAGCTATGAATTTGAATCAAAAAACTTCTTTTTAGAATTCTAGTGAATTCTGTCTTTCGCTACATTCTTGCGTAGAATTGGCGAAGAGTGTTCTGAGAATCAGACTCTGTTTCTCTAAAAAACAGAGCAGATTCTGTATCATTGGAACCAACTAGACTCTTGGTCATAGCGATCCCCTATATGCTTGCACCAAAACCACTCGGCCATTCTGATAATAATAGTAAATGTCACCACCATAACAACTGTTGAGATAGTTGTTGATTAGGGCCTTCTAAAAGTGTGCATCTGTAGAAATCGCCATACTTGCTTTCTACCATGTTGGATTAATTTAATTAATTTGTATAATTAGTTAAACCTTAAGCCCACTTAACCACAAGCCCGTCTAACTACCCAGTTAATTCTCTATATATAGGCTATGTGTCTACATAGATTATAACGATCGCTCACAACTCATGCGTTGAGAACCAGAGAAATATAAATTTTCTTTCTGATTGTTCCCAATTACTCTCGGGGAAGAGATTTGGCTCGTGGATATAACAGGGACTTTTATAGCCCCTTCAACGTGATCAATTCAGTTCCGGAGATTACGATCCAGATACGCTTCCGCATTATCCAGGTACCGAATACGATCCGTTGGTATTCAGATTCGTTCGTACTCAGTTTTATTTGTTAGATCCGTTCTAATTAACAGTTCGACAGTATCCAACATCTCATCAATTGTAGGTGACTCTTGAATGTTAGGAGACTGCTTTGTCTACTAGGATGTTACTCCTGCTCGATGGCATTTCATCTAAAAAGTGCACAAACTTCATTGAAATGACAAAATAGAAATGCAAAACATGGCACCCCAATCCAAGAGCATAAAAAATCTCGAAACCTCAATGTTACCGGAGGCCAAAACTTTAAACTATTACCGAACTGCATGCACATATTAACAGAAATTTAGCAGAATGCATAAAAAAATCTCGAAACCTCAATGTTACAGGAGAACAAAAACTTAAGACTACACGATTAAAGAACCATAGGCACATATTAATAGAAATTTAACAGAAACCAGAAAACAAGAATAAAAACTTTGATTAAACGATTAAAGAACTAAAGGTACATGATGGCAGAAGTTCAGCAGAAAGCATAAAAAAACACTCAAAACCTGCATGCTGCACGATAGAGATAAGACAAATGATTTACATCAACATAAACTGAAGGCATCATTATCACAGAACAGAATTCATAATAAACCAGTACTGTGCTCAGCTCAACCTTATCATTTGCCACAAGTAACTCAATAAATGCGTACACTCCATGGATCAATTTAAGTCCAAAACACAGGCGTACAAATGGTAGTGATCGACAGTCATCGAAAATTTTAAAGCTACATCCACATCACATTCAAGTAGACGGAGAATAAACATATTCAATGAGGAAAAAGGAAATAAAAAATTCCAGCTCAAAAGAGTACGCAAAAAAATAGCAAGCTCGCATTTCCAGCCAAGACTCTTCGATATACTTCATAGAAATTTCACTAAAAAACAAGTATTTTCTAAAAGCAGAATTACCAATAATCTGAAGCAGAATTAGACGAACCGGGCCGCTGGGATTTGGGAAGGAGACGACGAACTGGGTCTGATTTCTGAACTCAGAAGAAATCTGAAGGCTTATTTATGGATAGTTTCGCTCTATATCGAACCTGACATTGTGTGGGCGTATGCCTGTATTTGTGTCTCGCTCCTTATTCAAAATTCTAGCCCCCGTGTATGTTATAATATCCTTGGGAGGCAAATATCAAGATATGAATGGTGATCTAAAGAGAACTAAGCATTCCTACCATTGAGCATACAACTGAGGGTTATAAATTGATTCTTGCCTTATCTTACAAGATATAGGACTAATCTTCCCCTAATTACTCTATTCTTAACACTCCTTCTCAAGTTGAGTCTTCGAGTCTTCGATGCCCAACTTGCTTAATGTTTCTTCAAAGACTTTGGTTGAGACAGCTTTTGTTAGTATGTCAGCTAACTGGTCCTCTGACTTCACATATGGTAATGTGAGTACCCCTTTGTCAAGTTTCTCCTTGATGAAGTGCCTGTCAATTTCCACATGTTTAGTTCGATCATGCTGCACTGGATTTTCTGATATGCTTATTGCAGCTTTACTGTCGCATCTGAGTTGACAAGCGTGACTTGGAGGAAACCCTATCTCTGTCATTAATTTCCGGAGCCAAATGATTTCTGTTAGTCCCCGAGCTATTCCTCTAAACTCAGCTTCTGCACTTGACAATGCTACAACCTTTTGTTTCTTACTTCGCCAGGTCACCATATTCCCACCAACAAACATAAAATATCCAGCTGTTGATCTTCTATCTACAGGATTCCCTGCCCAGTCTGCATCGGTATATCCATGAATATCAAGATGACCATGTTTTCTGAACCAGAGACCACGACCAGGAGATGCTTTTAGATATCTGACTATTCGAAGAGCTGCATCCATGTGATCCTCCTGTGGTTTGTGCATAAACTGGCTCACCACTCCTACTGCATATGCAATATCTGGTCGGGTGTGTGATAAATATATGAGCTTTCCTACCAGATGTTGATATCGGGATTGATCAGCAGATGGTGCTCCATCAATTATTTTCAACTTGTGACCTGTAATTGTTGGGGTGTCTGCTGGTTTGCAGTCGAGTAGCCCGGTTTCTGCCAAGAGATCGAGAATATATTTTCTTTGCGAAATGAAAATACCTGTCTTTGATCTCTGTACTTCTATTCCCAGAAAATATTGTAGATGTCCTAAATCCTTCATTTCAAATTCCTTGAATAAACCTTCCTTCAGGGTCTGAATCTCTGCTGGGTCATTTCCTGTGATTACAATGTCATCAACATATATAATCAGACATGTGATAGATGTATTGTTTCTTTTGAGGAATAAGGTATGATCTGAGTTGCTCTGTCGGAAATTGTATCGATGCATTGCCTCAGTGAATCTTCCGAACCATGCTCTCGGGGATTGCTTTAATCCATATAAGGCCTTCTTTAGCTGACATACTTCTCCATCTTTGAACATTGAAGAGTAACCTGGAGGAGCATCCATATATACCTCTTCTGTCAATTTTCCATGTAGAAATGCGTTTTTAACATCAAATTGATAAAGAGGCCAGTCTTCGTTTGCTGCAATAGAAAATAAGACTCGAATAGTGTCGATCTTTGCAACAGGAGAGAAGGTCTCAGAGTAATCAATCCCATATGTCTGTGTGTATCCTTTTGCAACTAATCTGGCCTTGTATCTCTCGATGGAACCATCAGCTTTATGTTTGATCGTAAATACCCATCTGCATCCCACTGCTTGCTTTCCCACTGGTAATTTGCACTTTTCCCATGTGGCATTTTTAATAAGTGCGGTCATTTCTGCATCCATGGCTTGCTTCCATTCTTTGATACCCTCAGCCTCATATATAGTCTTTGGAATCTGTGATGAATATAAGGCTGTGTTATAAGCACATGCTGAGTTTACCTTTTTGATTTGATATTTGCTCTTTCGAGAGACATAATCAGGTTCATATCGCTTGGGGGGAATTCCCCTATTGTGACGAGGTGGAAGAACATAATGCACTGGATTATCAATCATTGAAGTAGCTGGTACTTCATTGGTTAGATTCTCAGTACCAACTTCATGATCTGCAGCGGAAACATCATGCATATGTTCTATAGTATTAGATCCATAATCACAACCAGAGATACATACCTCATTTGTCTCAGAGCCAGGATATTCAATCGGGGAAGATCCTTGAGCAGGTGTGCCATGATCCGAAGAAGATTGTACTATATCACCAGGTGTTGCTGTCGGATCCGGAATATTATACTCAAGTAACCATTGCAACGGATCAACCGATGAGGCTTCCCCCTGGTCGGTGTGATGGGAGTAGTAATATTCTGTTTCCGAGAAATCACAATCCATGGTAGTAAATAGACGATCAGATACAGGATCATAACACCGGTAGCCTTTCTTTTGTACGCCATAGCCAAGGAAGACACATTTAACAGCACAGGGATCTAATTTGGTGCGAGTAGGGCGAGGGACATGGACAAACACAGAGCAACCAAACACTTTTGGGGGTAAATTAAGAGTGGGTGGTAGCTTGGTATGTGTAGATAGTGCTTGGAGAGGTGTTTGACGATCAAGGATTTTTGTGGGTAGGCGATTTATGAGATAGGCAGCAGTAGCAACTGCATCGGGCCAGAATTTTTTAGGAACACGAGATTCGATTAGTAGGGCTCGGGTGATTTCAAGAAGGATTCGGTTTTTTCGTTCGGCAACCCCATTTTGCTGAGGAGTATGGGAACAAGTAGTTTGGTGGAGAATCCCCTTGGTTTTGCAAAAATTGGTCATATGTTGATTGATGAACTCACCCCCATTATCAGAACGGAGAGTCTGAATTTTTGTGTGGAATTGATTCTCAACAAGAGCAAAGAACTCCACAAATTTAGAGTACACATCAGATTTGTTTTTCAAAAAATATACCCAAGTAAGACGGGTACAATCATCAATAAATAGGAGAAAATAGCGAAAGTCACCCAGACCAGGAATTGGAGCTGGACCCCACACATCAGAATGAACCAAGGAAAAAATATGACTAGCACGAGAATTATTCAAAACATAAGACTGTTTATGGCTCTTGGCTAAAGTGCAAGTATCACAACGGAATGTATTTAATCGAGATGCAAATCTGGGAAATAACAATTTTAGATAACCCGAAGATGGATGTCCCAGTCGGCGATGCCATAACCACAAGTCTCGATCTGGTGTGCCATGAGAGAGAAGAGCTGAGCCATGTTGAGTGACATCATCGACATAGTACAATCCCCCTCGTTCAGTGCCACGCCCAATGATCTCCTTCGATCGGATATCCTGCAATAAGCAAAATGAGGGATACATAAGTGCTGTACAATTTAATTCCTTCGTAACATGACTGATAGACAGTAATTTGCACGAGAGAGAAGGCACAAAAAGACAATTCTTCAATTTTAGTGTAGGAGAGAGAACAATCGTGCCAGCTCCATGAACAGGCGATACCCCCCCATTTGCAGTCTGAATGCACTTCCGGTTGGATGGCGAACTATCAATCAGGTCAGTCTTATCATTAGTCATTGTGTCTGTCGCTCCACAGTCAAATAGCCAGGATGAAGTCGGGTGAGATAAGTTTTGCTGGGAGATGTAGGCTCGTGGAGATGGGGGTCGTAAAATTGATTTTTGAAATTTCTGAGGGTGTATATGTATTTTCGGACAGTCTGGGGGCTGTTTTGGAATTTTCGGACAGTCTGGGGGCTGTTTTGGAATATCGGATAAAGGAGTGGGTGAAACTGCAGTAACAGGAAGGTCTGGGGACCGTACCGGAATTTTCAGGGACTCCGGGGGGCGTATCGCAAATAAGATACTAGATTGTCTCTCACCTGCAATATCGCAATTTTTCGAGGATTCCGAGCATAAATCAGTAGACAAAACAGACCCAAATTGCAAGGGTTTACTAAACGCGGGATTTGAGATCTCCTTCTCAAATCCGATACCTTGCTCTGCCGAATGAGTCGCGAATCCGGCGACCTGTGCGCCAAACCCAGAGTCTCCGTCGTCCACCTGTGTCAACCCACCGGTGGCGGCTGCGAGGCCGGGCTTGGTACCCCGCTTTTTGACATCGGGCCACCAGTCCGGGTAGCCGATGACCTTGAAGCATCGGTCAGTCGAATGTCCTGTTTTCTCACACTTTGAGCAATAAAGTTTTGATTTGTCCACTGGGTCTGAACGGGATGATGATCTCGCCGGTATCCGGCCTGAATCTGACCGTCCTCGAGTTGCTAATCCGGTGCCGGGTTCCTGTGAGGCGTCAGAGAGTTGTCGGCGGTCTGGGTTAAGGATAACCAGACGCGCCGCTTCACTCCTGACCGCAGCATAGGCGACTTCAACCGTAGGCAGCGGCTCGAGCCGGAGCAGATCTCGTTTGATGGCGTCATAGTCACTGTTGACGCCGGCGAGAAATTGGAATAGGCGAGTCCTCTGCTCCATCCGGTGATAGATTTCCACATCTTCACTGCTTTTCATTGGATTCGGCTGTCGCCGATCTATCTCCTGCCAAATGACCTGTAATCTGCTATAGAGATCCTCCAGGGACCCTGCCCCCTGTGTCTGTTGCCCTGCTTTGATCGTTAGATCAAACAAGAATAGGCTATCACTGCCGCTACAAAAAGTTGTAGCAAGTCCCTCCCACAAAGCCTTTGCATTCGGATAGGATGCATAAGTGCGCATGAGAGTTGGCTCTATAGATAGGAGAATTCCTGTACAGATATTAAGATCATCCTGTTCCCACTTGGTCCGATTTGAATCATTAGCCGCTGGTTGTGCTTCTGTGATATGGTGCAATTGGCCCTTGCCCCCAATGGCCATCTTCATGAGCCTGCTCCATACAGAGTAGTTTTGGTTGTCTAGTTTCAAACCAATCACGATTGGTTGTAAATCTGGGGTGTGAATGGTTTGGATTATTTGGCGTAGCTGATCTGATAAGTCGCCTGAGGTTGAACTCATCGTGGATGATGTTACCGGGTTGGCTGATGGCACCACCACAGTGGAGTCAGTGTCTTTGGACATACCTTCAGATGAGCAGCAGCCGTGATCCGTATGGTAGATGATGAGAACTCAATGGTTGCGTATCCTAGGATCAACAACCGTGCTCTGATACCATGTAGATTTGGAGAGAACTTTGAGTTTCATTCATATTTTGAAGAAGTAGAGAATACAAGTACATATAGGAGTAGGAACGTGTGTTTGTGACAATCACACGTTCCATGATTATAGGGATATTGGGGGAAGGTAGTTTAGTTGATAAGGTAAGAATCTTATAAATTGATTCTTACCTTATCTTACAAGATATATGACTAATCTTCCCCTAATTAATCTCTATTCTTAACAGTGCATAGTTAGGGAGGGGGAGGCATGAAACTCCACCAAGGGCGGAGAGAGGTAGCGGAGGTGGGGGCCTCAAACAAAGTGACAAATTTTATTGAAAACTTTTTTTTCTGTCCCAATCCCCAGTTTCATCTAAGGGTAAATGACGGATAGTAATAATGGCAAATTCATTACCGCTACCAATAATGTTGATGGTGGCGGTAGTAGAATTGATTTTGTTATCTAGTATATGACGCTAGTTGTAGTGGTAGCGAAATTATTTTGTTTAGTAATCTATTAGAACTGTGGACTCAATTTATTTCTTGTTGTTGGGTAATTAATTTTTTATACTTATTATTGGTTTGATGCGTGTGTTATATTTCAGTGGATTGTGAATTGTGATAAATATGTTTTACAGTTTTTTAGTTATGTTCGGTCGATCGGCCCGAGTCATTGTTGCACTGCGTAGGTTTACAATTTTAGGAATTTTGGAAAAAAAAAATATTTTTTAGCAATAGTAGCGGTATTCTGCTATTGCTACCATAATGGCCCGTTTACTAGACAGAATTATGCGTCATTATCACAGAATTCGAGTGTAATTCTATGTTTACTATACACACAGTAAACAAAGCGGGTCGGGGAATTCAATTCCGTGACCCGTGAGATTTTTTAAAAATCATGGGATTGGACCAAAAAAAATAATTCTACCAAACATGTGGAATTGATTTGTGTTCCACCGATCCTACCTTTTTTTTATCCTCTTTTGCCCTTAATATTCGTTCGTCTTTCTCATTCCACTTCTCCACCCACGGGTTCAAAGAAGAGACGCCTCCTTATCCCTGCTCTATTCCAGACAATTGCCGAAAATGAAATCCTTCGGCTCCGGTACAACCCACTCTTCAGTTCAATAATAGACCACCGCAGTTTGATTTGTTACGAAAGGTAATTAATCGATTATTTCTTCATTTTGCTCTCTGTTTCAAAGTAGCATCATCCAGCATTCATGTTGGGGCCGTTACTGTTTGTATGAAATCTTGTTTGCAAACCAAATGGATGCTATGAATGCCCGAATTTTGAAAGAACTGAAGGAGGATCTACAGGCACTGGGATTGGCAAACATCAACATCAAATACAAGTTGAAGTTAGTACATGATCTACAAGGAAATCCATCTGATCTGGAGGAGTGGCGGCTTATGGGAAACGAGGAAAGAATTGATAGGGTGAAAATGTATACGGAGTGCAATATCCCTTGAAGATTCCATGAAAATCATGATTTTAAAATTACTGCTATGTCTAATTTTACCATGCAGACTATTGGTTACTCTAGTGTTGTTTTACTCTAGAATTCTTTTTTGTAATTAAAACCTTATTTTAAGTGTCTTGTTCAATGGTACTCTATTTGTTTAGTAAACATGTCATTATTTTTTTGGCTCAATTTGAGACAGGGGCAAAAATGAAACTTCTCCTATTTTTAAAAAATGGACAGTACAATTCTCATTCTCAATTTGTTTAGTAAACATGTCATTGCTTTTTTTGGCTCAATTCCACCTCCAGCCCAATTCGACCATTTGGTGTGTAATTCCAGTATCAATCCACAATTAATTCCCAATATGAGATTGTTAGTAAACGGCCCCAAAGAATTTTAAAAAAAATAACAATTGCATTCATAATGAAAAATGTTCAAACTTCCAAAAAACTAAGCAAATGTCAATATCAAAACCCCAAAGTAATGCGACACTTGTTTTCTTACAACCAAGCAATGATCTTTCAAATAAACTCCCACTGCTTACGTTGACCGATCTAGTCCTTCCACATTCTGCTCTTCTTACTCGATCCTTTGCCATCTTCTTGCACATGGGTAAATTCTGGTGTTTCCCTTGGCATACAATTGTGCCATCTTTTATGATGGTGACTCGCTGAACCAGACACTATGCCCTTGTTCTACCAACTTGGTTACCCAAATCAGATTTCTTGTGAAGCATTAGATCAAACATCAATTGTTTAATTCTATAGACTCCCCGTTGGCAAAACTGAGTGCTACATCCCCAGAGACCATTACTTCAGTTGACTTTTCATTTCCCAAGCGTATATGCATATCAATTGGTGCAAAAACTATTATGTTCATCATCATGCGCCAATCATCACACAAATGTTCACTTATCGTCAAATCCACTACCCAAGGCTTCAGTTCATCGCGTGATCCCCGCGTGTCCCAGGAATAGATGGCCATATAATCGATTCTTGGACGATCTTTGCTCTTCAGCTCCTATCAGATAAGTTTCCTTATAGTATGCCTGATCCTTAGTACCATTACTACCCATCATAGACGAATCTACAGAGGAATTAAGATCCTTGCTTTTGTTGATGAGTGCAGAAAAGCTTTTGAAGATATTGTTAGTGCACATAAAAAAGGCTAGGCAAGAGACCCCTCTCCCTTGGGTTGACTCAAAATGTACTCGGGCTTAGTGTGCATCGATGGGTGATCAACGTCGACTGAATTTGAATCACATTTGGAGGATATGGGACTTCGCATGATGTTAAATTTGAATGAAAAGACACAAAATTGCGCAAACCTTAAATCAAACATCAAATTAAACAAATAAGGTGTGCTCATGACAATACAATGCATGATGCAAGTGCTATCTATCTAATATGAGCCACAAACAAATTACTTTAACCATGAACCAAGTGTGTCTTTGGAGTTAGTCAAATGGTCCACTAACCAAACAAAGACAATTCCGGATTGGTTCAAGTCTCAAATTAGCATATGCATCTAAAACATTTTAATGCTTCCAACATGTATCTATTATCGTGGTGAAGAATAGGGTAACAATTTAACCTAACCCTCACGAGTGTAATCTATTATTTCAAATCCTAAGACTTCCTCCTAAAAGTGCCACCGAATGGTTGATCAAATCCAAGATCCATCTTGGGCTCCTATCCTAAATGGAAATCAACCTTGGTATTGCCCATAGAGGTAGATAACATCCGTTAGGGGGACACCACAGCCAGTGTTGAAAAGATCCTCTAGACTCACGTTGTTAACCAATAATAGAGACCATGGGCCAAATTTCCAATAAGGCCCATTCCGGCTCATCATTCTACAATGCATCATTCTAGAAATTTAAAACTCTTTTAATTCTCCCTTTCCTACAGTTCAAATTTCATGCAAACTTTAAATCTTATGAGAATAATCGAAGATATATGTCTTAGATTCAAATGTGACCTTCCTATGAAAATGACAAACTTCTTTACTTATTCTTTTTGCTCTTGGAGGTAGATCAATAGCGTGGACTCCTTTGCCTCAAAGGCTTTGGAAGTGTTATCTAAACATTTGTAAATCGACAATGAGCCATTGTAGCCAAGGAGTGGGCCAACTGAATTCCTTGTACCAATGCTTCAAACTTCCTTACGCTGTTGGTCACTGAAAATTCTAGGCGGAGGGCTAAGGCGTGCCACAATCCATTGGAGTTGTTGAGAACGACTTTGGCAACCCAATAAATACTTACGAAATATCCATTTGAGTACATCCATACCTTGGAGTCTTCTTCTCTTCCGATGCTTTCAGCAACAAAGTCAAGGAAAAGAAGAAAACATCACGGTTCTGGCCAAGAAGACAATTCTAAATGTGCCAAGGATGGTAAGGGGATTGAGTGCGACCTTCTATACTCTTGAAAGTCAAAACCGTTGGAATATCAATAGCAAGAAGCAGTTTCACTTCAAATAGGACCTTCGAGTAAGGAAGGAATTATCAACTGGGTTCGTTGCAGTTTTAGAAGAGATTGGTGCATGTCATGCTGCTACTTGTTTCCACAAATATTATCCATCCATGGTCAAGGCATTTTACTCTAACCTGAATGTTGGACGGATCTCAGATATTGTTGAACTTAAACACGAATAACATATTAGTAAACTTCTTAAAGAATAAACTTTAAAGAATGAGAAAAAGATAAATAATACCGGATCTAAGTCCCATGGTTCACCGGCTCCTTAGATACCGGTTACCTCCACATTGAGCCTCGAAAGAGTGCTCACTGCTCTATTATTGCACGGATCTCGTGAATGGTAATGAGTTTTACAGGAGTCTTCGAGAATCTCAACAGATTCTTGAAGATACACTCGAGCTATCGAATGAATGTAGCTAGAATCCTAAGATTCACTCTAACACGAAAGAATTACAGCTCGAGAATCTCTGTTGACCGAACACCAAACGAACTAAGATGATTCAACCAAATTTGCTAAACTAATCTTGTGTACGAATGCTAAACAACCAGTAACAACGAAGAACTCTCAAACTCTGAATGCAAGGATAGTGCAAGTTTCTTCTTATCGCCATTGGAGAGTTGCCGAGTGTTTCGAGGGATGAGAGATGTCGTTTGATCTGTTTGAAGCAATCGAAGGGAGTAACGAGGCGTGACGCATAAGGGTTTTGAGTCGACCGTTCGATCTTGACAGAGAATGTATGGTGAATCTGAAGTTAGTGCAAATGTATTTCGTGACATCTGCAAAGAGACGTGGTCGTTGGATCTGCTTGATCCAACGGTTAAGCTTTGAAGTTTGTTAGAAGGTTTCGGTCAACCTACTCATTCAAGTCATGGAATCCAAACTTGTCATTGAATTAAGGCCCCAATGTGGGCTGCAGGTTACAAAAAATTATAGGATCCTGACAATCTAAGTGATGTCAGCAACTACATTTACATATATTGAAATGCAGCGCCTGCAAAATTCATTGTACATCATAGTCTTGGATCTCTATACCATTCTTCAAAAGTTAGTCCCTTGTGGGATTGGTTATACGCCTTTATCCATAACCACAAGTTGACCTTTATCCAATCCGCATTATTTGTCGATTCGGCCTTTGCTTCCCATCTTATAATGCTCCTTTCTTTCCAGAGTTACCATACAACCATCTGCCACACAACCTTCTATATTTCCATTCCTTTTTTTTTCCTTGCAGCAGCCACATATGACTGGCAAAATGATCTATTAATTTGTTCGGTCCAATATATAATTGGCCAAACCATCCATATCTCTCTCTCCATAACCCCCAAGCATTGTAGCATTCCAATAATAGATGGGAGGCTATTTCAATCTCTGTTCCACACATTAAAGAATCTCTACACCACCATATTCATTATAATTCCTCTCCAGAGAAGGTTTTCCACTATTTGAACTCTTCCTTGCAATAGTCTCCAAGAGAATAGTTGTACTCTATGCGAAGAGATTCTGCACCATATGTTGGCTATTATCATATCTTGTTCTTATATGATCTCCATTGAGTCTCTGATTGATGAATAGTTTGAAGAAATAGTGTAAGTCTCTAGCGGGTCTCCTGTCCATTTCCAGACATCATGCTCCAGATTGTTGGTTTAAGCTTGTGATACTTGGATTTGTTAGCATTATAGTCTCTCTACTTCTCAAGGATCTTGTGAAGGATAGGTTCCATGACAACACACTCTGAGTTAGGCTCTTGATTTTCAACATTGTTGCATGCCTTTAGTTACTTAGCCTATACAGTTGTGCAAAACTCAAAGCCAAGCAGCCAGTCCCCGTCTAGTTGTATTTCTATAACATGGTTTTTCCTCATTGACGGATAGCGTAAGTTTATTACTGAGCCATCCTCACTCCTACTTCTCCATATATCCTTCCAGTTTTGTGAGACTTCATTTGGGAGAGTGATTAGATCCCAGCTACTGATATGGTCCTTGTGGTGGTAGTATTTTGATCGAATAATTTCGCTCCACAAGCTCTCAGTTTTAGTCCACAACCGCCATACCTATTTGTCCAACATAGCCTTATTCATAGAGCCCATCTGTTTGATTCCCAAACCACCTGCATCCTTCCTTTCACACATATTTCCCCAGCTTATCCAGTGTATTGGTTTCCTGTTTTCTAATCTGTTTTCCATAAGAAAATAGATATGATGCTTTCTAGTGATTTTACAACTTCTTTCGGTGCTTTGTACATAAATAGGAAGTATAATGTCAAGTTGCTTAGGACAAATTTCAGTAAGGTTAACTTCCCAGCTAGTGACAAAAGTTTGTTGCCCCAAGCGTCCACCACTCTCTTCACCACTTCAATGATTTCATCCTATGTTCTAATTCTTCTCGGGTTAGCATCAACTGGGAGACCTAGATAGACAAAAGGGAAACCTGAAGTCTTACACTGCATTGTAGTTGCTAACATATCCAGCACAACATTATTGATGTTCAATCCATATAGTTTTGTTTTTTTGCAAAGTTAATGGATAATCCGGATTTAAGCTCAAATATTCTCAAGACTCATTCAAGCACAAAAACATTCTCTTTAGTTACTTAAGCAAATAGAATGGTTTTGTAAACATATTTTAGGTGAGTAACTATGTAGTCTCCACATCTCAATCCAGTCAGTTTGTTAACATGCAATACCTTGTTTAGTAACAAACTTAGCCCTTTAGCCAGTATAATAAATATAAAAGGAGATAGTGGATCTCCTTTCCTAAGGCCTCGTTTGATCTTGAATTCATTTGCACAACTACCATTGACCAACACTAAAGCATGAGCTATAGTTATACATTCTCTAATCCAGCTTATCTAGACAACACCATATCCTAACTTGTTCATCATGGCAAGCAGAAAAGACCAATCAACCGTATCAAAATTGAAAAGTCTAATTTAAATAGAATATCTTTCTACCTTGCTTTCTTGACTAAGTGTATAAGCTTATTTACGATTAAAATCCCATCAAGAATATGTCTGGCCTTAATGAAGGTTGTTTGGTTATGAGATATCATCTTGTAGATCAATGTCTTTAGTCTGTTAGCCAACAACTTAGATAATACTTTGTAGCCACTGCTTACCAAAGAGATTGGCCTGAAGTGGTCAAGTTGCATTAGATTTTAGATTTTTGGAGCCAAGGTGATTAATATGGAATTCATTCCTTTGGATATCAAGCCCTCTGTATGGAACTCCTTTATTAAGGCAATGAAGTCATCTTTCAACACACTCCAATGTTTCGGTATGAAATAAAAATTAAAACCGTCAGGCTCGGGACTTTAGATTGTGAGCAGCTCCGTACCATTTTAGTTATTTCTTCTTTGGTAAAATCCACTATTAATAGGTTATTGTCTACCACAGTTAACACAACAACTTCTGGTATGTGTAAAGTAGGTTTGTTTCAGCGCGCAACATCATAGTGAGTTGCAACGTGTGTAGTAATGTCGTTTTTCACTTCCAACACATCCTCTGTCCATAATCCATTCAAAATCAGACCTTTGATTGCATCAATTCTCCTGTTCTTGTTTATTTGAGCATGGAAATAGGGCATATTACTGTCCCCATCTCTGATCCATTGGGATCTAGACTTTTGGTACATCACCATTTCCTTATTTCGCATTACTTTCTGCAGCTATGTCCAAATTACATATATTTGAGCTGCTTCATTGGTAGTGGGGTCTCTAGTCTCAACTAAGTTGTCAAAGCTTACCAATGAGCTTGCAAGTTCTCTGTTTTTTGCATCTATTAATCCAAAAACTTCTTTGTTCCAGACTGCTAGACTTTTCTTTAGTAATCGCAGTTTCTCAAACAAAACATAACACCTTCTCCCTATTACTTTCATTGATGACCACTCCCTCTGTACAGACTCCGGGAAACCTTCCACTTTTCCCAGCAATTCAATGAGCGTGTAATTTTTAGCCCCCAGTTTTTCCCATACACTTGTAGGAGCAAAGGCCTACGATCAGATAACATCTTATCGAATTCAATTTGGTCTATGTCAGGCCATTCTTGTAACCACGTTGCAGAGAGTAGGAACTTGTCTATTCGGCAGCAACACGGTCCCTTGTGAAATATACAAGTATATTGTACTATTTGCACAGGGAGATCTATAAGGTGTGTGTCTATGATGAATTTGTCAAATCATCTTAATTCAGTTGCTTGTGTTGGAACCTTAATTTTGTGCTCACTTGGTTTTCTTATCGTGTAAAAATCTCCAGCAATACACACCATGGTCACTTGATCAGTAGAGACTAGGTTTTTGATTGTTCCCACAATTCTCTTTTATTACGCCCTGATCTAGGTGAGTAAATATTCATGATATTGACATGCGCGTTATTCTGTCCTCATGATCATTCCAGACCCAAAATCCCTTCCATACTCCAAAAACTTTGTAATGTTAACATTGTCTTTTGCCAAATACATAACGTACCACCTGATCTTCCATTTGCATCTTGATGAAAAAAGTCGAAATCATAATTTATCCATAATTTACGACATAACCATCTGGTGATTCCACTTAGTTTGGTCTCTTGAATCATCAAAAAGTCCAGCTTTTAATGTTTGACAAGCTCGTGAATCTCAACTCTTTTTTAGTTCATGCCCAGTCCCCTGGCATTGTAGGATATGATGTGCATTGGATAGAAACTTTAGAAGACAGATTATTGTCTAAATTACCTTTCTGAGCGTCCCTAGTATCCATACTGTCTAAGCGCGCAATTAGGTCATTCTTTGGTGCATTTGGCAAGATGCCCAATTCTATAGCCATTCTTTGTTGCATTTGGCAAGACACCCAATTCTATAGCCAAATCAACAATCAATGTCAATTGTGGTTGTTGTAAATCTTTCCTTGAATTACCATTATCAGCAACCACTTCCTTTATTTCCATCTCCAAGCTTCTTACAATATTTGCTCGAATCAGTGTCATTTCCACTACTGCTTGAATCTTGCGGGAGTACTCCATTAGTCTCTTCAGAGATTGCTCTACCGGTTTCAATTTTTTTGACATAGAACTTGTTCTTTCTTCCGGAGAGCACAATGGGAGCTCTATAAATTGCATAAGATCAAAAGGGTCTGAGATAGTGGTTCAGAAACCCGTTCAGCTTGTTTACCCAAAACTCTCGCATTTTGTTCATTACCTTCGCTACCTTTTTTTTTTTTTTTTTTTATCTATGGGACTTTCAGCCTTTGAGTCTATTTTTGTTTGCGTAGTGATCAAAAGCTTTGAAGCGACTCTTGACCGATCATGGTCAGCCTCCACCTAAGCCTTGCCATCTATATTACGACAATTACTCTGCACTTCACATTACTCATAATTGTGTTTTTCATGAGTGCACAAAACATATCGAGATTGATTGTCACATTGTTCATTGTCGCATCCATTCCGACCTCATTTTTCCTATGCATACTCCCTCTTGTATCGAAGTGGCCAACATCTTTAAAAAGGCTTTTGGCCATGACCTCTTCCATTATGTTTTGCAGCAAGTTGGGCATGTACTCTCGTGTGATGGCTTGGAATGACAAATTAGTGATCAATAAAAGTAATATTAAGAAAAAAAATCAAAGGTTAACTTACTAATGGACAGAAGATTTTAAGTAATGGAATGAACAACAATAACATCAAGTAAGGATAAGGAAACAACAAAAATAGAACAAACATGCTTAATGGATAAGGGTGCACCATTGCCAACAATAGCACATGCCTTACCCGTACAGGGAGTAGTATGATCAAGAGAAGCATGAGAGGAGGCCATATGGTCCAAGGAGCCAGTATCCATATACTAGTAAAAATTGGAAGAACCGTAGAGGCTAGAAGCAATAGAGGAGTTGGAGAGGCTGGCGTACCCAAGCAAAAGGGTGGAGTCTAGGATAGCTCCCCACACGAAGAGGTCCAGTAACTAGCAACCCAATAAACCATGAACAATTGGCACATCAAATGGCCCAGAAGCTCTAGCGGGTACAAACTCGAACTCAATGGAAAGAGACGGTGTGGCTAATGAGATAGGTGTAGCCAACGAGCCATATATAATAGAAGGCCTAAGAGGTCAAAGTACGGACAACTGGGCATGGGCATAAGTTGGTCCATAAATAGAGCCCACCAATGAGAATCCACAAAGAGGGGCTTGGGCCGAACATGATAATTGCCCACGACAAATATTTCAACTGGTATGGGCAGTGCATTATACTGGATTGCAGAAAATTGTTGCTAACCAGAGTAAATATAAGGAGCAGACTGGGCTTATGTCTATCCAAATAATGCATTAATTGGCCCACTTGGATAAGTTGGCATTGGAAAAGATAACGACCACCCATGAGGATAATACTGTTGCGATTCATACAGCCCATGGAGACAATTCTACAAAAAAATTCCAAATCATGACAACCCTTAATCAGCCACGCCATGATCAACAACAAAGCCATGTCCATGCAGAGAAGAAACATCCGCAAAGTTGGCGAGAGTGGAGGCATCATCATACTTTAGGGAGGAGTACCGAATGCGACAGTTATCAACATAGCATTCGTACTCATGATAGATTTGGAAGAAGGGTTTGTAGTTTCCTTGACCCCGACAATTGCTGCAAGAGGAGTCTCTTTCTCATGGGTAAAAACCTGGAGCAAACAATGGCACAAGGGAGGGAACGACACGGGAGTAGCATACGAGTACTGTGGAAGCATGTAAGCCAAGAAATGGACCTGTGGAGGCATGGGAGCCAGGAGCTAGGCCAGCAAAAAAGGGTACTGTGGAGGCAAGGCTGAGGCAGCTGTAGCAGGGGACTCCGATCAAGGGTCAGAGACTGAGCAACAATGATAATAGCAAAGGCAAGGGATGTAACACCCAAGACCGTCCAGTGATAGAGTGCGTGGAAATTTTTTGACAAAGAAATAATGATACGAACAGAGGGCAACGGGTCTTGAGAAAGCTGTGAGCCAGCAAAAGTAGCGAAGTCAACTCCAAGTCCTTGGAGAAACAAGTGATTTTGATCCAAGGGAGAGAAGGGTCATCCAATAGCAGAAAGCTGATCGTACAGAAGTAAGATTCGCCAGGAGTAGTCCTTCAAGGATAGATGGATGCAATGAAGTTCACCCCTAAGGCCAAGTTTCTAAGAAGGGTTGGTACTGTTTAATTCGTGCTCGAAGGTTGCCCAAATAACTATGAAGGTGAGCTTGACATTTATGATACCATAAGCCACATCGGTGGGTGAAGAGATTAGTAATGAGTAGAGTCATTGATCAGTAGACTGCTATCGGAGATACTCTAGATTCGTCTTGGCGGGATTTATCATATCCTACTCCTAGGTCTAAGTTTTGGTGCCATCAACATAGTCAAGAAGTTGATGCTGATGCAGCAATGTACGCACTTGGTTGCGCCAGAAAAGGAAATTGGTGGGAGTGAGCTTGGCATTGACAAGGAGGGATAACTCATCATATGTGAGAGGGAAGTTGGCTTGAGCTGGGAAATCCATTGAATTTACTGGAGTCAGAGAGAAGAGGAGATAATATGCGGAAGTAGGGACATGGAGGGAGTGAACAGTAGTGATAATAGGGCATGGAAGTGAAAACAGAGTAGAAGAAAATTGATGGTAGCAGTTGGAAAGTTTGAGGGGCAATGGAAGATGAGCAGAAGAAACAAGGAAGAAGAATCATGGAACCAACCGAAGCGCAACTTAAGCCATTATAGATGGCTCTAATACAATGAAAAGTTGATCAAAACCATGTATTTCTTTTATTTTTTGATTTAGTAGTGAGGTGAGTGTGTGTAAGTTAGCTTGTTAGATATTCAAGGAGAAATTGCGAGAAAATATCAAAATCCATTGACAAATCTAACCTTTTTACATTAATTTCTACCATTCTTAATGATACAAATTGTACTACTGTAAAAAATCTTGAAAATCTTCTAAACTGGATGTATTTTTTCTTCTTATTTATCTTGCAAGGTGATGGATGTTTTCTTCAGTGTCGTGGCAAGAAAACTGCCTCAAAAGTATCCTGAATTATACTATACAAACTAAGGGATAGCAAGTGGAGAGCTTAGGGTCGAATCCACATTGGAAAGTGATGCATTCTGCACTGCCTCTGATCTGCTTTTGTTGCTGTCAAAACACCAAATTGATGGGGCGTTTTGTTGCAATTAATTACTAAAACAATAGCCAATGAAGCAAAAATGAAATCTAGATGAAATTATGAAGAGAAAACAAACTTCCGCTGACCTCAAATCCATGAGAATATGCCATAAAACAAATGGTATCATAGGTGCGCTTATCTGTTTTCAATGGTACTTGATGTGATTTAAAACCACTGCTTCTCTTCTTACAGTCCTAACTCCTTAACGGGTAATTAACCCATTCACTTAATAATCAGAGCCATATTAAGATCAATGAAACCTCATTAAGTGTGTGAATCTAAGAGTTCTAACCAAATCCCCTCCCTT
>JAOWBN010223161.1:0-13080 GCA_028565015.1 Pinguicula moranensis | reverse complement strand
ATTGTTTGTACGAAAATATTCCAATCACAAATTTTACTGTAAGGCAGAGTGCGATACCATGAATCGGCGTCACCCTCGAAATGTACCTTTGAAAATTCCACGCGTTCACCAAAATGGATTCCAGTGTAAATGTTGAAGAATCCGACAGCACGCTCAATCCAAGAGCGGGGGTTACTTCCATCAAACTTGGGAAAATCCATATAGGGAATTTTCGCTCGCCGTCCTTTCTCAAAGTCGTCCCTGTTGTGTTCTTCATTCTCAAACAAAACATTACTCATCATGGGTTGTGGGAATTGTGTACCCATTGCTGGTCGGAAGCCTGCGTTATTGTGAGGTATAAACGAGGGAGGTGCTTGAGGATAGGGACCCAACACTGATTTGGTTGGCTCAGTTCGTGACACCTTATCAGAGACAACCTTGATTTGTTGCTGAAGATTTTGATTTTGCCATACCATTGCTTGTTCGAGCCTTGACAGCTGGTTTCGTAGGTCATCGTATTGCTCCGCAGATTTTCGCATTTCAGAGTAAATCATTTCCAACATTTTCTGTTGGGAACCCGTGTGGATATCAGCGGCGACATCAAGCTCAGTGATATCTGGGAGTTTTGTTTGAGATGAAGATGGTTTCTCCTTCAAGACATCAGTTGTGGTGTCCTCAGGAAGAATTGGCTTAGTATTTTCGGATATTGGATGATGGGTTCTTGTCATGGTTTGGATGTGGGCTTACTCTGATACCAATTGAAGCGACCAAGATGGGAATTGCAAAAAAATAACTCTGTTACAGAAAAACTTAAGGAGGGGAAGAAGAAGACAATAGAATTGGAGGAAAGCAGCTGTACTCATTCATATCTTTCTCAGTCTGAGAATCCCACTTTTATAGCTACAAACTCACCTCTCGACTCTTTTCTTTTATGACACAATGTACATGACTTGCATGATTAACAAAACCGACCAAAACGTGTTTAATGGACTAAATAAATAAAAGGAAAAACACGTGATTTAAACAGCCAGAGATTTCTTCATCCGTGGCCCACGTCTCTTCTTAGTGGCCCATTGAACATTTGCCGACGCTGTGGCTGAGTCATCGTGATGATTTGTTACAGTCTCATGGTGTTAACTTCGATTTTAGGGATTTTCCGCCATCGGTCGTTAGTTTTTGAAATTTTCTATACCACTCCACTCCACTCCACTCCACTCCACTCCACTTGATATAAATCGTTAGAGATTGAAGATCAGTTGTCGGCAAGTTCGGAATAGGATTTCCTCTCCACTCCACTCCACTCCACTCCACACTTGATATAAATCGTAGTAAAGTGTTACATCTGTTGCATTCTACTCCCAACGCACGCAACGAGGAGAACATGAATCCATATTCCTACCAAAAAATTGTATAAGAAAAGCATTTTCAAATGCACAAACACAATGGCCGGGGACCTCGAGTACGGAATCACTAAGCATCCTAATTCATAAGCCATCAATTCAAGTAGAAGAAACGGGATAAAATTCGATTCTGCCTTAGAATTGAGCTTCTGCTTGTTGCCTTTTCAGTCTTAGACTGGTAGATGGTGTCGATTTGGACTGAGACGTAACACTTTACATGGATGGAAAATCTTCGCTACTTTCTACCTTTTTCATCTTCTCCTGACTCGGTTTTTTTCTTTTAAATTAAATGTATTAACATTAAACTGTTCATCCCGGGATGGAACCCTTACAAGATAAAGTCTAAGGCTACGCCTAGTAGCTAGCCCATTTACTTTCAGCATTCAGCTACATTCGAATGTTTGGTAGGCCTTCTCCTAACTCGCTTCAGATTGGAGTTCACATAAAAATTGGAGCTCCTTCTGTAACAGCTATAAGTTTGTGATCGTTCTGTTTTGTTAACTAAATTTGTATTAAACACGTAACTTCAGTCCAACTGATCAAAAATTAATTACATCCGGTTAGGCATGAGGTTGACAAGTTCATCCAATCTTCAGTTGACTAATAAAAAAGTTACATAGTTTACATCATAGTTTTACTGAAGTGTTGAATGACACTGATTTCAGGTTTCCCGTGTCAACCACTAATATTATTTTTGTATTATTGTTGTTATTGGCATCTAATTAACTATGTTTTCGTGTTTTGTGGATAGTGTCAGATCTATCATTTATACTTGTATATTTTATATCATTATTATTTATTCCCTAGCTTCGCCATGACAGTAAGACTATGTTTTTTTTGGTAATTTGACAGCAAGACTATATAAATTTATGCAGATCCTGATCCGCCACCGATGGTAGTAGGTGGTTGATGGCGGCGGATTCTTTTTTTTTTTTTTTTTATATATATATTCAGACAATAAGTAAGTGACAATGACAAATCGGATGGTTGGAGTTTTTTTCATAAATTAAAAAAATAAAATTTAATTGTAATAATCCTAAGTTTATGTGATATGGAGACTTGAACTTTGGGTAGAATCCTAAGTTAAAAAAATAAAAACTTAATTGTCATTAGCATTAGAGAACGAGTCTTGGATTCTAATAAGGGTTCTTTGGCTCTCACCCTAATCGGGAAACTCATTTTAATACAAAATTGGTTGAGGACAACTTAACAAAATCATACTTCTTTTTACATCTGCCTATCATATGCAAAGCCATGGCCAAACAGAACCAGTGAACCATGTTCTGGAGATGTAACTTCGCCGTTTTGAGTCCACTACTCACACACCGGCGATGCCGGTAAGTTGTCCCAGGAAGAGACATGACAGAGAAATTTGTCATGTTGTGTGCCTGAATAGATTTGTCTATATTAATTCTTTTTTTTTTTCCGTTAAAATGACATCGTTCTAAAAAATGATTTTTTGGTTATAACTGAAACTAATTAGTTATAATTGATCCAAACGAATAACCGATAGTTTTTTTTGTTCATCTCTGTGTTTCAAATCATTTTGAGCCTGCTAATTCATGGGATCTATGCAAATCGCCCCCTTTACATACCTTTGAGCCATATATGTTGGCCCTAAATAATGGGGATGAATTTTAGGCCTTATAATTTTTAATAGACATAAGTGCAGGTCCTTCACCACTAAGTAATCCTTTGGGGTATTAATTTTTTGATATTAGATATACTTTATAAATTAAAATTCAATTAATTACTAATTTTGATTTTTTTAATGTTTTAAGAAAATTCATAGGTTCATTAAACATATAATTGATAATTTGTTATTTAAATTTATATAAATAGATAGATGAAATCAAGAATTAATTTTAATAAGCAATGTAGAAGCAATAATTAGTATTGAATCAATTCTCAATTTCAACATACAACCCGGAGTGTAAGATCTGCGAAAGCTATACTACGTGTCATGATGCAAAATTCGTGCGAAAGCGTAAACATAAGTGTGTTAAGCAAACATAACAAAAATTTCAGAGATCTGACCAAGAATCTTTGCTAATTTACACAACTTAATGGTACAAGAAAGAAGGAATTTGTTTACCTCTTATAGAATCACTAATTCATGCTAACCTATCCGTATTAATGATGCATTGTCTCACTAATACTATGGTTATGGATGTTTAGTATTGATAACTTTAATTAGAGTGGTCTCATCATCACAATTCTTTGTGATACACTCTATATTATCAATGCTAGGCTTCACTATTTTATATGTTATAAATAAAGAAGTAGTGAAGGTTGCTACAATCATATATACAACATTAAAATGTTAATACATAGGCCTAAGGTGATTGACCTTAAGACATAACACTAACAGTTGTTTCCCTCGGTAAGTATTATTGCACACCATTTGGCCAGCATGACCTCATTAAAAGCCTGCAGGCAGCGCACCCCTAAGCCTCCTTTATCGACTGAGGTGGTTAATTGTCCCATGAGACCCAACACATTCTACACTTTATTCTGCAGTTTCCACCCAAAACAGATATGTGGCATGCAGACTGGGGTTGCAACTTAGATTGGGGGTCACGACCTTGCAATCGATTCTTGGATTTATGGGACTTTTATGATCTTTTTCCTTCCTTTTCTCCTATAGGAATTAAATGACCTGTTACTCCAAAAGGAATAGAAATGGGCATTAAAAGTGTGCCCGCCTATCAATATTAAACCAAATTAGACCAAAATATTCAAAATTAAGTAGGTATAAAATCGACTCATCACCCATCACTCACAATGCATTTGGGGTGCGAAACCTTAAGAAAATATTATTGCGCAGAAATTTCAGCACCACTGTTACATGGGAATGGCTATTTCTTCTGGCATTTGGATACATAATCCACAGGTACCAAAATGTATTTTTGCTCCCACAGAGAGGGGAAATGGTCCATTGAAATTGAATCCTCATACATGAAACACTTCAACCTCAAGTACACCCTGCTGAGGCATTTAATTTCTTTTTGAGATTTGTCCCATCCTTTTACATCTATCACAAGTAGTCACAAAAGAGTATCCATCTTTGAATAATGAAGTCTGCATCACCTTTGCTGCTATGCACTAGCCTCCAAAATGTCCATCACTTTCTAGGGCATGGCAATGAGTCAACATGGAGTACATTTTTTCTTCTAGGATGCACCTACGAATCTCCTGATCTAAGCAATATTTGTACAGTATAGGATGATCCCATAGATAATACTTCACTTTTGAGAAAAATCTCTTTTTCTGTTGCCATGATACTCCATAAGTATTGATTTTGAATGCTAGGTAACTGACAATGTATGCGAACCAAGGCTCTTTATTGCTCTAAACAGCCAATAGTCTTTCATCTGGAAAGGAGCCATTAATTGTCCATTTGTCCATTTCCCTACCAGTATGATTCTCCGAGTGTGAGAGATGATCAGCTACCACATTCTTAGATCCTTTTTACTCCATTTCTACATCAAATTCTTGTAGAAGCAGAATCCATCTGATTAACCTAGGCTTGATATCTTGTTTTAGCATGAGATATTTAATGGCTGAGTGGTCAGTATAAACCTCTATTTTACTTCCCAAAATGTATGATCTAAATTTATTGAATGCAAACACAACTGCCAAAAGCTCTTTTTCTGTATTAGCATAGTTAATCTTAGGGGCATTCAAGGTTCTGATAGCATAGTAAATGGTGTGAAATGCCATATTGTTCTTATGCCCTTGCACTGCTCCCACTGCATAGTCACTTGCATCATACATAATTTCAAATGGCTCCATCGAATCGGGTTTATCAATGATAGGAGCAGTTGTCAATGTGCTTTTCAAGAAGTTGAATGCCTTCATATAATTTTTATCAAAATAAAGCCAGTATCTTTCTTTAAAAGTTTGCACAATGGCCTTTTAATGTGTGAAAAATCCTTCATGAATTTCCTTTAAAAACTAGCATGGCCCACAAAGTTTCTAACCCCCCTTGACAGAAGTTGGTAATGGCAATTTGGCTATTTCTTGAATTTTTGCTTTATCAACTTCTATACCCAAACTTGACACTTTGTGTCCCAACACAATTTCTCCCAGTTAAGCACTAGATTTGAATATTCACATCTCTCTAACACCAGCTTCAGATTGCTCAAGCATCCTTCAAACAAAGATCCAACCCACAGAGAAATCGTACATGAAACTTCAATTATGCGCTCCATCATGCCAGAAAAAATAGATGTCATACACCTGTGAAAAGTGGTTGGATAGTTGCAAAGTCCAAATGGCATGCGGCGAAATGCAAATGTTCCATAAGGGCAAGTAAAGACAATTTTCTCCTAATCCTCTGGTGCAATACAAATTTGATTGTAGCTAGAATATCCATCCACGTAGCAATAATATTTGTGCCCTGCTAGACGGTCTAGCATCTGATCAATGAATGGCAGTGGATAGTGATCTTTACTTATGAGATCATTCTGCTCATAGAGTTCCACTATCATGCTTCCTTTCTTTGGTACACATTGTACTGGACTATCCAACTATTGTCCGAAATAGGATACAACACTCCAACATCCAACCATTTTAGAATTTCTTTCTTGACCACCTCTTTCATGATAGGATTTAATCTTCATTGGGACGCTACCACTAGTTTGCTTCCTTCTTTCAACAATATTCTGTGCATGCAGACATAAGGGCTTATCCTCTTTATATCTGTCAAGGTCCATCCTATAGCATACTTATGATCTCTGAACACACGCAATAGGCTATCCTCTTCTTGTTGTGAAAGAGAGTTAGAAATAATCACTGGCAGAGTTGCCCGAGAATGCATATTTCAAGTGTGTGGGAAATGGTTGAAGTACTAATGTAGGTGGTTGCTGAATTGATGTAGCTTGGGATGTTGGGCGATCACCCAAATCTTCAAAATCTTTTTTACTGCTATTGCTATTGGCAACTAGCCAATTTGCACATTCCTTAACTCCAAGTTTTTCTAGGATTGTAGGGTTAGTACTAACTAGGCGATTTTAAAGATCACTTCTTAAGTATGCATGATTTGGTTGAATGAATTGATCAGTTTTCTCGATGCTCCAACAATCTTCTTGGTGATTTGGATGTTTCAAAGCTCGAAACTTGACTTGTTCTCCTGAAATTTGAGGATCAGCTCTCCTCTTTGGATATCAATTAGTGCACCTCCTGTTGCAAGAAATGGTCGTCCTAAAATAAATAAAATGTCTGTGTATTCCTGCATATCCAAATAATGAAATTAGCGGGAAAGATTAATTTGTTCACTTTTACGAGGATATCTTCAATTATCCCTCAAGGGGGTTTGACTGATCTGTCTGCCAGGTACAAAGATACGATTGTAGGTCTGGCTTCTCCTAACTCCAGCCTTTGACAAGTGGATAGAGGCATAAGATTAATACTTACACCTAAATCACATAAAACTTTAGCAATGTGGAAATTCAATGGAACATGGAATAGTAAAACTTCATAGATCTTTCAACTTTGGTGGTAATTTTCTTTCGGAGGATTGCATTGCATTTTCAGTAAGAGCTAAAGTTTGTAGTCTCCAAATTTTCTTTTATTATACCAAATGTCCTTCATGAACTTCACGTAGCATTACATTTTTCCCAAAGCTTCTGCAAATGGAATGCTAATATGCAGTTTCTTAAAAACATCAAGAAACTTCTAAAATTGTTTATCCAACTTCCCCTGATCCAGTCTTTGTTGGAATTAGCCTGATGGTCCCTGCTCTTCCTTTTTGTGTTGTGTCACTTCTTCAGGCTTTAATGTGGCCTCCTTCTTGGAAGGTGGGGTATCATTGGGAACACTTTCCACTTCATTTCCATTTTTCCGAGTTATGGCTTGGTATTGCTCCTTGGGATTCACATCAGTGTTACTTTGCAGCGTTCTTGAAGGTCTTTTTGCTAAGTGCTTTGCTAGCTGTCCCGGTTGATCTTCCGAATTTCTCATAGCCACTGCATGATCCTTGTATAAATCCATGTGAAGTGGTGGTCAACTGTGCCATCAAGTCTTGTAGGTTGTGGTTGTTTTTCGCAGTCAATGCTAGTTGTTTTATCAACTCTTCTGATGAAGGGCGCTAATGCTACAACTCTGAATTCCCTTGAAAAGGTCTTGGTCCTTGAAAGGATGCTTGACCAGGAGGGTTCAACACATGCTGGTTGTTACTCCATGAGAAATTGGTGTGGTCATTCTTACTTGGATTAAAGTTTTGATATCTGGGTTGGATTTATACAAAGTGCAATTGCTCCATGGGAATGTTGTCAATTGCTGACACTTCCTGACATTGCTCTCGAGGGTAAGGTCCTCCACATGAGTCGCAAGACATTTGCTGCACAACCATTATTAGCCGTGGAGACATGCCTTGGTTCATGAATGTTTCAAAATGGGTACTCATAGCTTCCACAACAGCTGTCAAAGCATCCACTTTGTCTATCTCATATTTTCCTCCTACTCTCCTAGCATGTATCTTTATGTAGGCCATTTGTAACAGTTTTGGGCCATAGCCTCCAAGAGTGTGTATGCTTCATTTTGTGTCTTCTTTATGAAGGTGCCATTGACACCTGCATCTCTCTCTCCTTGTTGTGCTTTCTAGACCATTGTAAAAAGCTTGTATCCGCCTCCAGTGTGGCAGACCATGATTTGGGCATCTTCTTAGCAAATCTTTAAATATTTCCTAGGCTTCATACAAAGTCTCCATGTCTCTCTGCTTGAAATATGTAATTTTACTCAATAGTCTAGCTATCATGGACAGTGGAAAAAATTCTATGAGAAATTGCTTCCTCAGATCATCCCATGTGTGAATGTAATCTGGGCCAGTGCTTGCAACCACCTTCTGGCTTTATCGGGGAGTGAGAAAGGGAATAATTTAAGTTTAATAGCATCAAAAGTAGCATTTGAGCTGCTCTCTGTTCTCTGGTTCCTGCCTAATCTCCTTTCCACTCCTCCCCTCTACGGGGCCTCTCGCGCCTGGGGATCGTCCTCTCTCCTCCTGTGTGCTAACTCTGGTTTAAGCTGCTCTCTGTTCTCTGGTTCTTACCTCATTGTTCTTGCTTCCATGTTTTCTATATGATGTCTGCCTGGGTCATACCTTTGCACCAACTGAAGATGATGAAGAGGGTTGCCATAAAAGCTGAAAAAGCACCGTTGGTGGACTCTCAGCACACTTTTTCTCCTGTCCCCAACTAGAATCCTCTACCAGTTTTTCAGAGGTTGGGACCTAGAGTCCCCTCACCAAAGATATCGGATCAAGGGCATCGGTCTAAGGTCCGCAGCTTCTTTCTTACCAACTTTCCAAAAGGGTGTGACATAGACCGGCTGCAAAGTACATTAAAACACCAAGGATCCATCAAAAATCTATCAATCACTCGTAAGCTCAGTAATAGGGATCTGCAATTTGGGTTTGTGGATTTTGAGGATCTCGACAATGTGGATCTCATGTTATTTAAGTTGAATAACACCTTGTTGGGCTCTTACCGCCTTCAACAAAATCTTGCAAGATTTCCTAAACATCTCAACAAAGTAAAGACTGCTAGCTCTACAGTTGCAAAGAAGATAACCTCAGTACACACTTCCAACCTAAATGATGGTTCTTTTTCAGTCAAGGCAATCAACTCAGCAGCTGAGTGTTTTTGCCTTCCCTCTAGGGTGGACTCTAACTCATGGCTCAGTCGCAGCTATATAGCTTTCCTTAATCAGTTTAAGAGCTATCGAGATCTCCAAAGAGCCCTGAAATGTGCAGGCTATCTCAATGTATTTGTTAATCCTTAAGGACCTGGCAGAGTCCTTCTGTGGGAAGATGATCCCCTAGACCTGGCTAACCTTATAGGCAACGACAGGGATTGGCTAGCTAATTGGGTGGACAACATTGCTATGTGGACTCCACAAGACCCTGCATCCAGCATATTGTGTAGCCTTAGAATATATGGGTTGCCTCTATATGCCTGGACCCAATCTAATTTAACAATCATAGGCAACAAGATTTGCACCCTGTCTCATATTGATGAGGTAACTCTTGCTAAACTGGACCTTGAAGCAATACATCTAACTATTCATGTTCCTCTCGGTGCACACGTAGTTTCAAATTTGCAGGTGAAGGTGGATGGCATGCCTTTTTCACTACAAATTTGCAGGTTTGATGAATTGTCACCATCCTTAGACACAGATTCAATGTTGTCTGCTCATATTCTGGCTGATATTTGTGATGAAGGCTGCCCTCATATTGATAATGATGCTCTTAAATCTAGTCGAGAGGATCCTTTTGTCCCAAATACAGCTTCACCTGTAGTGATTGCGGGTGAGGATTGTTCTCATTCCGCTGGTAAGGAACTATGGCAGCCTGCTAAGTTAGGTTGGTGGCCTCCTCCCCTTGTTGCGCAAAATGTCCTTGAAGAAGTACACTATGGTCCCCTCATGCAGCCTAGTAAGATTGAGTGTGTTTCATTCATGGGTGAGGCAGAAGATCACCTTCTCTCAGTGGTCCAATTCATATCAATTGGATCTAAGGATGGTAATATAGATGTGAGGTCAGCCTCTCCAGTCAGGATACTCCCTAAAGACATTCCTTCCCCGGTGAATAATATGTCATACCCCCTAATTCCTCTGCTTCCGTTGCCATACCTATTGTTGCCCAGGATTTACCAGATGGAACTATTTGTGGCAATATAAATGAGAAGTTGGCTACTCCAGTCAGGTTACTTTCTGGCGATACACCCACCCATGTGAAAGATATGATGCGCTCCCTTGCTTCCTCTGTTTCTGATGCCATACCAACTGTTGTCCCGGTATTATCAGGTGAACCTAAGGATGGCAATATTGATGTGAGGTTGGTTACACCTCACAGGATTCTCTCTAAAGTTATTCCTTCTCCTGCGAAGGATATGTTACTCTACCTTACTGTTTCGGCTTCTATAACAATTGATGCTCAGGAATCATTGCCTCCCAATTCATCTTCATCAGAGGATATTTTGATAGACATTGCGGTGAATATGGAGGATTTCCCTCCTATCTATCACAACTCAACTGTGTTATCATTCCTTGCAATTCAAAAACTATGCAGTTGGCCATATTGGATGGCTGGATAGGTCAGTTGGGAACTCAATCCTCTGTTCGATCCCCTTTGCCGCACAAATCTGTTAACCCTATCAGGTCTCTATTTAAGTCTCATAGTGAGGTGGACACCATCATGTGTATTGGATCTCAGCTAGGCATCCAGTATGGTCCTCATTAGGCTGAATTCCATAAAAGGCTTATGGAAATGACCAAGATTTATCAAGAGGTTTCCAAGAGTCAAGTCAAAGCTTCTGCCAGTACTCCTCTGGAGACAGACACTTCACGGTTTTTATGAAGATTATTACATTCAATGTGTGGGGGTTGGGGAGTGCAGAGCGCAATAGGCAAGTAAAGCATTTGATATGGAAAGAAAGGGTTGATTTATTATCCTACAGGAAACAAAGTTGAATACTGTTGATAAAAAACTTTGCACATACTTATGGTTTGATCAGGATTTTGATTGGTGCTACGGTGGAGCTAATAGAGCATATGGTGGGCTCTTGTGTATTTGGAATAAAAACAAATTTCAGAGATCTGCAATATTTAATGGAGTTGGCTTTCTAGGCATCTCTGGTTTTTAGTCAGGGGACTCCATTCAATCACATATGGTTAACGTTTATGGCCCTAGTGAATTTCCTAGGAAACAAATTCAATAGCAGCAAATAACATATCAGTTATTGTTTTTAAGGGATGACAAATACTGTGTTTCAAGTGACTTCAACGCTGTCCTTACTCTTCTTGAGAGGAAAGGAGCAGCTGCGCATAACTATGTTTAAGAGGCTACTTTGTTTAATAAGTTTATATCGAACCTTGATCTGAAGGACTTAAGATTAGAGAGCAGGAAGTATACTTGGTCTCCGAAATCTCTTCAAGCAATGAGCCGCTTGGATAGATTCCTGGTAATTAATAAGTGGCTGGATAATGGGGACTCCTGGATGCAGGCAGCCCTAGATAAACTTGGATCTGACCATTGCCCAGTTAGTTTGTCCTCAAAACAGCTGAATTGGGAACCCATACCTTTCAAAGTTCTTGATGTTTGGTTGTCAGATAAAGGCTACAGAGATATGGGTCATCAGACATGGTCCAACACTCATGTTGAGGAGTTTAAGATTATGGTGAAAATTAGGGTGCTACGAGATGAAATCAGAAGGTGGAATCAATCCACTCCTAGGAATTTGGCAGAGGAAAGACAAGCACTTATTCAGAGCATTAAGGCTTTTGAACTCTCTGCAGAATCTGATAATTTCCATACTATTGATTAACTACAGCTAGCTGAGCTTCAATCTAGGTTGTATATTACATCAAAGAAGCTCAACAGCTCATTGTTTCAGAAATCTAGGCTGCAATGGATCAAGCAGGGGGATGAAAATATAACTTTTTTCCACAACAGTTTGAAGGCCAACAGATCACATAAAAGAATTAATGGCATATGGGATGGTTCTACCTGGTTGGAAGACCCATATCTAGTAAAAGAATGCTTTTCCAATATTTTAAAGATAGGTTTACTGAAAAATTCAGCATCAGACCACGATTTGGACTTAGTCTAAGCTCTCTTGATCAGCTTCATAAAGATTTTATGTAGCTTTCCTTCTCTGAATCAAAAATAATGGCAACTATAGCTGAATGTGGTAGTCAAAAGAGCCTGGGCCCTGATGGTTTGAATTTCAACTTCATCAAATAATTTGTGTAAACTCTGAAACCTAACATTCTTCAACTGATGAAGGAATTCTATAGAAATGGCAGACTTTCTAAGGGAAGTAATGCTTCAGATATTGCCTTGTTGGTCAAATCTAGCAATCCTATTTCAAAGACTATAGACCGATTTCTTTGAGTGGATGCATGCCTAAAATAATCTCTAAAGTCCTAGCTAACAGATTAAGGAAGGTGATGGCTAGGCTGATCAGCAACACTCGGACTGCTTTTATTCCAGAGAGAAATCTTGTTTACAGTGTTCTTGTAGCTAGGGAGATAGTGGATGAAGCAAAGAAGCTCAGGAAGAAAGCCCGTCGATTTTAAGAAGGCCTTTGATATAATCAACTTATTATTTGTTGCAGGTACTATCTCTTATGAATTTTCCACCTTGCTGGCAGTGGTGGGTCAGAGGGCTGTTGGAGTCTTCATCTACCTATGTCCTAATGAATGGAAGTCCTACAAAGGAGTTTTTTCCTACATATGGTATCAGGCACGGATATCCACTTTCACCTTTCCTCTTCTTACTTGCAGCCAAGGGATTATCTGCTATGATTTGTAGAGCTACCAACCTAAACATCCTAAATGGTCTGAGTATTGGCAAAGGTGAGTTACCTGTTTCCCATCTTCAGTGTGCAGATGACACTATCTTATTTGGACAGGTTGATTGGAATTCGGTTGTAGCCTTCAAGGCTATTCTCTTGAATTTTAAATTTGTTTCTGTTTTGAAAATCAACTTTGGAAAAAGCAAACTTATTGGAGTGAATGTTCCTCCTTCCACCTTAGAAGAGATGGCACCTTTCTTAAACTGCCAAACTGCCACAATACCTTTTAAGTACTTGGGACTTCCAGTTGGAGCTCGGATGAAGAATTCTGTCAACTAGCAGCCTATCCTTGATAAATTTAGCAAGTATCTTTCTACCTGGGAGCATAAGCTACTCTCTAGGGG
>JAOWBN010223140.1:0-13081 GCA_028565015.1 Pinguicula moranensis | reverse complement strand
TTTTACCCCCCCCCCCCCCCCCCCAAAAAAAAAAAAAAAAAAAAAAATTAATTGAAACATTGCCCCAAATATTTGAAATTAAAGTACATAATGAAAGGAAAGCTTCCTTTGCGTGGGACTTCCACATCTTCTAAATGGGTTGGGTTGGTGCGCGAGGGTTCAGCCTAAACTTTACCTTGGAAAACCTACAAAATAAGGACAAGACATAAGTTTGGTTCGACACAAATGTCATGGAAAAGAACCGAAAAGAAAACCATGACTTATTAAAAAATCAAAAGAAAAGAATGATATAAAAACGTTGGGTTGCCTCCCAACTAACGCCTTTGTTTGTAGTCGTTGGCTCAACTTGTCGGGGTTTACTCTGGAGGGCCCTTGAGCAAACAAACTTTTGTCGGACCCCTGTTTGCTTTGTCCTCCGCCCCGATGTAGATTTTGAGCCTTTGACCATTCACTTTCCATATGGCCTTTGACTTTGGGTCTTGGATATCAATTGCACCATGAGGATACACCTTGTGGATAACATACGGGCCCCATCATCTTGATTTGAGCTTCCTAAGAAACAATTTCAGCCTCGAATTGAATAATAAGAACTTTTGCCCTTCATGGAACTGCTTGGGCCTAATTGAATCGTCATGAATCTTCTTGGCCCGTTCCTTGTATAGGTCAACACTATGGTAAGCATCAAATCTAAGTTCATCGATCTCGTTGAGGTCCAATAGTCTTCTCTCATGTGAAGAAATAAAAAAAAGAAAAAGAAAAAAGAAAAGAAAAGAAAAACATGAACGAAGGAAGAGAAGTCTTTCACGGAAGAAAAATGAGAAATAAGAAAGTCAAAAAGTCGCAAAAAAAGTTGACAAAGGACAAAAAAAAGGTGTCAAAGCACCAGACAGAAGCAATTAAGGACAGCCGCTGAATTGATAGGGGAGAAAATACAATCTGGAAGAATAAAAAGGCCTCAACAAGAAGATGCAAGAAGGGAGAGAGTTTCCAGTTGCTGGAGGACAGCACAAGTAAAAAATCGTGGTGGATAATAAGAGAAAAAATGTGGGAAGCAGCAGAACAATAATTCTGAAGAAAGGAGGAGTGTGCGTTTGATTTGGAAATTTTCACCAATGTATTATTGAAGATTAAAGCTTGGATTGAATTGCTTCTTTAGGGGAGTTCTCTGAATTCTTTAGTTTTAATTATATTTTCATATATATGGTGTTGTTCCAAATTAAATATGCATAGCTAATTTATTTTTATATTCCTAAGTTGACAGATGGGTGATTGATTTTTGTAGATTAATGTGAGTTTTATGTTTTGGTTATTTGTGATTAGTCTCTTTGACAAGTTAAATTATTAAATGCATATGATTTATTTTGGCCGAATAAATTACATGAAAATACACAATAGTAGTTAATTCTTTATTTCCATTTTGTGGGATAATTGTCAAATAGAACTTGAAACCTATGCTTAGACATAAGATCGGTAAAAGTAGATTTCTTGCAGTTAATTGTTAATGTGAACAAGCACTTGAATGAGTCTCCTCTTTACTTTAAAATTAAGTGTAGGAAGATGCAGATGAATTAGTTAAAACTTGGCTAGATATAACTCGACAGAGGGAGTTAGTCAATAATTCGAGGAGTACTAGACATAAGAAACTAGAGTGTAAAAACATCATCCCTAGTCAATTTAACTTTAGCATGTAAACCTGCATTTTCTTGAGGAAATTGAAGTCACCCTAATCATACTTAGGAGTATCCTTTCATTCTTGTCTATTTGTTCTTGATCTCAAGTGTTTAAAATTTCATTGGTAGTTAAGTTATTCCGTGATTTTTAGTTTATATTAATTTCTTCTGAAATTAAAAATAAACTAAAAACAAGTTTAATTTTCTTATGTTCATTTGTGTGAATTGAGTGCATATTAGTTTAGGTAAGTCACATTAGTTTAGGTAAGTCACATTTGAAACAACTCTTAACACCCACACTCACTGTGGGATTCAACCCTATTTACACTTACAGAATTACACCCGTATGCTTGCGATAAAGTGAATTGTTTTTAAGTAATTTAACTTGATTTTGTGCTTAAATTTATCATACCTAAAAAAACCATTAGCAAGCACAAATGGATGCAAGATCCAGCATCAGCAACTTGGAGAAGCAAGTGAGCCAGCTTGATGATTCAATGAACAAGTTGCAGGCTCGTGAATCAGGGAAGTTGCCCTCTCAACCTGAGACCAACCCCAAGGATCAAGCTAAGGCCATGACATTGAGGAGTGGACTGTTCTCCCTGAAACTGCATAGGCAGAAACTGCAGCAACAGGAAAAAAAAAAAGAGTAGGAACCTGGTGCATAGAGGGAAGCTGATGCTACTGAATCAGGAGCATAAGCTTCTGGAAAAAAATGTAAAGAACAGCAACTGGAAGGATAAAGAACCCTTCAACACATAAAGAGGACCAACTCATTTTCCTGAGATATTGAAAGATTTGAACAAGAGAAGGACAACAAATTATTAGAAACTTTAAGCAAGTGTGAGGTAAATATTCCTTTGTTTAACTTGATAAAAATGGTACCTCGTTATGCTAAATTCTTGAAGGAACTCTGCACCATCAAGAGGAAGCAGAAGCTGAAGGGTGATAAGAAGATCAAAATGAATGAGCAAGTTTTTGCTGTTTTCAGCGGCAACTCTCTAAAAAGTATGCTGATCCAGGTATGTTCACTATACCTTGCACCATAGAGGAAATAAAAATTGCTAGAGCTATGTTTATCAAGTAAATGATAGTGCATAATGCATCTGGCTAAAAGGTGAATGATAGTCTAGCGTGCGTGCAATCTCATGCTTCTAGAACGCTCATTAATGGTCTTCCTCATACGCTCAGCAACTCCATTTTGATGTGGTATCCCAGGAATGATCTTCTTCTTATATCCAGAGCTGCACAACACTCCTTGAACCCATTATCAACATACTCACCTTCATTGCCAAATTTTGAATACATTAAATACATAAGATTTATGCTTCAAAAAATAGAAACATACCTTTCTACTATGGTTATCAATGAATGTGATATAGTAACGAGAACCTCCAAAAGATACCATTGGCAAAAAACCAAACATATGTCTATGCACAAGATCCAGTCTTTCTATCTTAGGCGTTCTACCAATTTTCAAGAAGGTGACCTTTTTTTTTCATAACACAACTCGCACACATACTTCAACCGACAGACTTTAGTAATGGTAGCTTGCCTCCAATGAAAAATTCTTTCATACCCTTTTGACACATATGGTGAAGCCTGCAATGCCACAAATTGGTTCTGTTGCACAGTAGTAGCAATAGTGTCAGTTAAATCAGTAGTCATATACAGTGTACCAATTTCTTACCCCGAGCTAGTACCAATGCCCCTTTTGTGACCTTCCAGGTGCTATTTGAGAACACCACTCATTCATTGAGTTGCACAACGCAAATAAGATTCTTCTTCAACTCAGTAATGTGCCTAACCTTTTTCAAGGTCTATTTGTTCTGGCTAGGGAGTGCAATATCAACGTCTTCCATCCCAAAATTACCTGCAACATAGTTCTGCATTAGCTTCCGATGGGAAAATGTATGGAAGAAAGTCTTTGGATCCAGTATCCAATCATCAACTAGACTATGAACTGCAAGCAATAGTGCATCGTATACTTATTTAGTTATATCATTCTCGATCTTCTTAGGTTTTTTTGCATTTCTTCTTTATGTGGCCAGTTTTGCCACAATTTCAGCAAGTTGTCTGTTGCTTAGGCCTTGATTTGCTCTTACCCATGTACTTTAATGTTTATCTTCCCCTATTTGAGTTCATGTATTATGATCTAAAAAATCAACATTTAGGGCTGAACTCAAACCCAAGGTCTCTCCTGAATCTTTCTTGCACACCTCGTCAGTCCAAATCAAATCATGAATCTCATATTATATTAATTTATATTTACAGGCAGAATTACTGATAGCCATTCTCATGACTTCCAAACCATTTGGCAGTAAAGTCAATAGTATTAGTGCACATATCTCATCATCAAATTCAATTTCAATAGCCGGTAATTGATTAGTGAAAATATAAAAATCATTTAGATGTTGTGCAATAAACAGACCATCTACAATCTTAAAATTGAATAACTTTTTCATCAAATATACCTTATTATTCGCTAATGGTTCTTCTTGCATATCTGACAAAGTTTCCATGATATCTGCAGTTACCTTCTCCTTGATGATGTTGTGTGCAACGGATCTCAACAAGGTTAATCAAATAATCTTCAAAACCTGTCAATCCAACAGGTTCCAATCAGCCTCATCCATCTTTTCAGGCCGCTTTCCAAATAATGGAAGACGGAGTTCTTCCCATAGATGCAGTCCTCTATTTGCATCGTCCATTATCCAAAATTTGCATTCTCGAACTTCTCGATCCCTGATACCTTCACTTCATCTTCCATGAAATAACGTTTTTCCTGGCACTATTCATGACATTGTTCCCGCACTGAACGCAACACTGTTTGGCATTATTTTTTCCATACAAATGAAAAAAAATAATCAGCAAAAAATAATTGTGCCTCTCGCCCATGCACTTTGAAGGTCAAACCAAATAATTTTCGGCAATAATTGGACGATGGCACTCATTAATTTGTTCTCCACTGAACAAGTGTCAAGTATATATCTTCAATTTTAAATTTTTTCTTCAGAATCAATGGGAATTGGTTAGACAAGTTTCGGTGGTGCTTGGGTTTTCGCCGGCAAATTACAATACATTTTGGCAACAATTGAACATTAAGACCTTAGGGATTTTGCTCTCAACCGGATGTTCTTCAAGGTAGTGCATTTTATTTTATGATCTATGATGGCTACTGGAGGCAATCGTTTGGTCAAGCGGCGGTGACGGCGGTTAAATGCGAATTGTATAGTTTTTTAGATATTGCATTGCTAAATTGCAGTAGCTACAATGAAAATTTGGTGGCGACACCATAGGGGTTTTGTTCAACTCGCAAAGGGATTTGAGATGGTACCCTTGGATTTGAGATTGCTAGCGGCGGCTGGCGGCGGTCTACAGTCAATAGCTGCAATCAAAACCTAGAATGAAGGTTTTGTGATAGATTTTAAATTCTGCATTTTCCTTGTAATAACTACCAGCCCGTAGCTCTGATACCATTTGTTAGAGAATAAGCAAGTCTCTCTTGTGTAACACAATTATCACATATATCAAAGCCCAATACAAATAATAAATAATCCAACTAGCTAAACCCAACTAGTCTTCAACTACAACAATAAATATTTTGCATATCAAAAAAACACAAGGGTTAAGAGAATCATTTTCACCTCTAACTTTCCTCTAAATTTGGATATATTTATGTTGATATATGTAAAATTACAAATTTACCCTTATGTTATTTGTGTAATTGTGTAATGGCATATTTGTCCTTAATGAAACTGTGATCTGGACTGTTGAATCTCTATGTTGATAGTGTGGCTTAACTCTTGTGTATGTTGGTCCTTGTCCACTGGAACATACACTCGTGACCATTGATAAGTATTGATCTAATGGCTTGCACTCAATCTGAACAAACACACTCTAGTGTAATCTGAGCCGTCAGCTCCAAGAGTTATCCAATGGCTAAATATGAACGGTGCTAAATAGATGATCTGAACCATTGAAACAAACACTAGTTGGACGGACATGATTGTTACTTACCAAGTCTAAAGGAGAGACATTTGATCAAGAGAATCAAGTGATCGGGATTGAAAGTTTGCCAGATATAAAAGATGCGAAGTCATTGAAATGCAAGGCAATTCATTCTGCAATCTCTCTCTCTCTCTCTCTCTCTTTATAATTCTCTCTAGCTTCTCTCTTCCATTCTTCGAGATTCCACTCCAACAAATGCCTTGTTTACCAACTTTCAGCAGTGTTTTCAAGCATATCTGGTGGCCTGATTATTGTGGGTAACCTATTGTCACCATTATTCTACGAATATGTTTGCGTAGAGCTATCTTATGTTTAAAAGTGTTGGTTTGTTAGTGTTCTTATCTGTAATCTCTTATATTGTGCATTTTTTGAGGAGATCTGGTATCATACAAGTGGTGAGCATGCGGATTTGGAGTTGTAACATGGATGTAATTGAGAAATCTTTCTCGGTAGACCAAGGGCCTTAAATCTGCAGTTTTCATTTTTGTATTTAATCTTTGTTCAAGTTACTAATCGGTTATTTAAGTGATACAAGAAATAATCGGTCCGAAAAAATACAATAGTGGTATCGGAGCCAAGTTGGGTATTCTTAGGATATTTTTGGGTTGTTCTTGCAGTGAAAAGGTGGAGATCCAACCATATCTAATGGATCTTGTGAGGAATTTAGCTTGAAGGCTAAGTGAGAAGCCAATCTCACATCCCTAACATTGTTTGGGTGGATGAGAGCCCTTATTTACTCTTATTGTCAATTTTCTTAATATATTCTGCTGCATGCACTCCTAGATCTTAGATCGAAGAACTCTATTGAAGGCTTATAGCCTACCTTAAGACATGTGGCCAATGCATGTTGGTGCTTTTTTACAACTTTGATAATTGCGAGGCTTGCCACCTACTTGACTGCATTCCTCAGTGAAAGGCTTGGCACCTATTCTGTGACTATATGTGAAAGGCTTGTCGCCTTAATTCTTGTGTTTAGTAGTGAGACTTGCAGTCTCTTAGCCTAAAGCTGCAGTGATTTATTTGGTCGTTATCCTCTTTGTGTACCTTGTACTCTCTGTTATTATCTTGTGCTTCCCTGTGTATTATCTGCATAGAGTGGTCATAACACATGACAACTAGGATTGAGATAAATTTGTTTGATGGAAATGGAGATTTTAATAGTTGGAGTAAAAGAACAAAGGCACTGTTATCACACAATAAAGTCCACTTTGCACTGCTCAATTATTTAACTAAATGGCCTAATAATGCTAAAAGCAAAGAGCTATACATTAAATAAGAGGCATACAATTTGATCATCTTGAATTTATTTGACTATGTGCTTAGGAAAGTGAATGGGGATGTAGACCCCCTAATTTTGTGTATGCCTCTAAAACACCAACAAATCTGATATCTGTTAAGGGTATCACTTTTCTCTTTCAAAAATGAATTCAAGTAAAACCATTGATGAAAACTTGAATGAATTTTCTAAAATGAATCAGATACTAAGAGGTACTAAACATGAACTATATGATGGTAGTCAGGCTATGGATTTTTTTAAACTCCTTAACTGAATATTATTTGGTTGTTAAGCACTCTACAATACTCTGGAGTGGTCCCTGAAATTGAGATCATTATGCCTGGGAAACTAGAGTTGAGAAATATTAGAAAACATTCTAATGTTTTGTTTGTTAATAATAGTAACAAACCTCAACAATAATCTGAAAACAAAAACAGTGGACAAAACAATAAGAACAATTACAATAATGACAAGAACAAAAAGAAGTATAAGGAAGAAAGAATTTGTCATCACTGTAATAAGCTAGAACATATCAGGAAGTACTGTTATAAATTGAAGGAGTTAGCTAAAAAATCAAAGTCTAATCTAGCAGCCTTAAAACAAGACAATGAAGAGGTGAAGTCTTGTATATTTCTGATTATTTGTATAAAATTTGCACTGTGTCTGAAACTGATAATATGATTAATGGGTCTTAGATACAACTTGTACATATGGTATGTGTCCAAACAAGGATTGGTTTGAAAACCTGAATGAGTAAAAAATAGGTGTGGTCTATATGGGCAACCATAATAAGTGTATAGTAGAATGCACAAGATGAATTAATTTGAAATTATCGGATAATAGACAAGTGTGTATGTCTGAGGTTAGATATATTCCTGAATTGAAAATAAACTTAATTTCTTTGGGTGCTATGAAAGAAATAGGTTGCTCTTTTCATTCTTAAAATGGGATTTTAAATGTTTTCAAAAATGGTAGAACCTTCTTATCTGCAAAGAGGAAAATCAGAGCATTAGTTGTATTTTCTTCTGATAATACAAAGTTGTGACACTTGAGATTAGGTCATATTAGTCATAAAGGGTTGAATTTTTTACACTCTTCAGATAGTTTAGAAAAGCATGGTTTATCTGATCTTGAGTTTTTTGAAGCATGTGTACTAGGTAAACAGCATATGCTAAAATTTCCAAAAAGGGTACATTTGTCTAAATAGAAACTTGAGCATTTGCATATTGACTTGTGGGTTCGTGAACCTATTCCCACACATGGTGATAACAGGTACATTTTGTGTATTGTTGATGATTTTAGTAGGAAAGTGCGGGAATTCTTGATTTAGTCCAAAGATCAGGCTTTTATAAATTATGAGAAATAGAAAATTCTTGTTGAAAACCAAACTGACCTTAAAATAAAATATTTGAGAACTGATAATGGATGAATTCTGTAATTCTTTGTTTGATACTATGTGCTCTAAGTGTCGTACTCTAGATATAAGAATGTTAGGTACACCCTTCAGCAAAATGGTGTAGTTGAACGCATAAATATGAGTCTGTTAGATAAAATTAAATGTTTACTCATCACTTTTGGTTTGAAAAAACCATTTTTGGGGGGAGGCACTGAGTACGGTTGCTTATTTGATAAATAGGAATCCCTCATCTGCATTAAACTTTTGATGCCCAAAGTTTGTTTGGTCCGTAGAGATCAAAATTTGATCCATTTAAGGGTATTTGGCTATGAAGCTTACGCTCACAACAAGTCTGAAAAATTAGATCTTTGGTCCCTAAAGTGTGTTCTTCTTAGATACTAAGAAGGCTACAGGGATATCTATTATGGGACAGGATTTTGCATGGTTTAAAGATAATAGTTAGTAGGGATGTTATCATTAATTAACTTGATTTTCCCAGTTTGCCTGTAAAATCTGCTGAAACATTAACTAAAGTAATGCCAAAGGAAGTTCCTATTCAGGTTGAGCTGGACAAGGATATTCCTTCATAAGAACCTTTCCAATCTAAAGAACCTGAAGAAATTCAAACATTTCAGAATTTGATCAGACCCTGCCATGAACTTCATACAGTATTGCTTTGAATTTGTTGATTTTGCATTTTTTGTTGCTGATGAAATCTCTTCTATTAAAATTGATGACTACTTTGCTGCTAATAAACGTGAAAACTTGATATGTTAGAAGAGATGAACTCTCTTAGGAATAATCAAACATGGAAATTAGTCCCTAAACCTGAAATTCAAAAAAACATTTATATGTAAATGGATTTTTAACGTTAAAGAGGGTATTCTAAGATATGATCCTTGTGTGTTTGAAGCAAGACTAGTTGCTAAGGGCTTTTCAAAAAGAGAGGGTATAGATTACAATGAAATCTTCTCACCAAAAGTTAAGTACAAAACAATCAGAATAATGCTTGCTTATGTGGCCTATTTTGACTTGGAACTTAAACAGATGGATATTAAGACTGCTTTTTTAAAAGGTGAACTAAAAGAACAGATTTATATGGATAAACCTTTAGGTTTTGTGGATAGGAATAAATTTGACCATGTCTGCTTGCTCATGAAATCTCCGTATGGCTTAAAACAAGCACCTAGGAAATGGTATAAAAGGTTTGACACATTTATGAATAACTTAGGGTTCACTAGAAGTAGCTATGATTCATGCTTATACTTTATGCATACTCAAAATGTCTCTGTTTTCTTACTGCTTTATGTGGATGACATGCCTTTAATTAGTCAATTTAAAATTGAAATTTATGCTTAAGGCATAAGACACATCAGGGTGCGTACATAACATGGCATACATAATCGACCCAACCGCCAATGCGTAGGAAATTATTCTCATCTTCTCTCCCTGCTCACGGGTCCTATGACACTGAGACATACTGAGAGAGATACCATGTGACATAAGTAGAAAACCTCTCTTGGAATCCTACATGTTGCATCTCTCCAACACCTTTCTTATGTATGTACTTTGACTCAAACCTATAAGTCTCTTTTATCTATCTTGATAGATCCAGATATCCAAGATATAAGTAGTCTTGCCCAAGTCTTCATTGAGAATGCATAACTCAATGAGACCTTGACATGTTCAAGCATAGGAATATCATTCCCAATCAACAGTATATCATCGACATATAATACCAAAAATACTATTGAGCTCCCACTCAATTTCTTGCATACACAAGGTTATTTTGGGTTGCTAACGAATCCCATATTCTTAACCTCGTCATCGAACCTCATGTTCCAAGTCCGAGATGCTTTCTTTAGTCCATAAATTGACCTATTAAGCTTGCATACCTTTTCAACTCTTTTAGGATCAATAAAACCATCAGGTTGTACCATGTACATGTCCTCGTCGAGAATCCCGTTCAAGAATGCAATTTTGACATCCATCTTCCATATTTCATAATCATGAAATGCAGAAATAGCTAAGAAAATCTGAATAGACTGAAACTTAGCCACTTGTGCAAACGTCTCCTCATAATCGATCCCTTTGATTTAAGTAAACCACTTAGCCATCAGACGGGCCTTGTGTACAATTAAGATGCCATCCATATCAGTCTTCCTCTTGAAGACCCATTTGTTTTTGACAGGTTTTACCCCGTCAGGCAAGTCAACCAGGTCCCAAACATGGTTGTCTTCCACGGATTACAATTCAGATTTCATGGCTTTGAGCAACTCCTCATAATCGTCTCGTGACAACGCTTCAGTATAAGTCATAGGATCGACATCGCCAAGAAGTAATATCTCCCGTAATCCTAGATACCTCTCAGGTTCTCATACTACTCTCCCTGATCTTCTAACAGGTGGTGCAGCTGGTCCCAAACCCTCGCTTGGAACTCGCTCTACTTCGGTGTTACCCAAAGTTTTTTGTAGTGGATCATCTCAAATTTCTTCAAAGATGATCTTGCTCCCACTACTTTCTTTGGAGAGGAATTCCTCCCTCAAGAATACGCCATGTTGGGCAACAAATACTTTGTTATCCGACCGCTGATAGAAGTAGTAACTCTCGGTTTTCCTCGGGCATCCTACGAAGAAGCACTTGTCATACTTAGGACCAAGCTTGTCAGGTATCAAATGCCTAACATGCACTTCACAGCCCGAAATCTTGAGATAAGACAAGTTAGGGATTCTCCCCTTCCATACCTCGTACAGAGTTTTGTCTACTAATTTGGTAGGAACTCTATTTAAGGTGAACATATTCGTTTCAAGGGCGTATCCCCAAAAGGACAAAGGTAATTCTGCATGATTCATCATCGACCGTACCATATCCATCAAAGTACGGTTTCTGCATTTGAACACACCATTTTGTTGTAGTGTTCCCGGTGCAGTCAACTGGGAAACTATTCCACAGTTTTTAAGATGACCTCTAAAATCAAAACATAGGTACTCGCCACCGCTATCCGATCGCAGTGAATTAATCTTCCTTTCAAGTTTATTTTTGACTTCGTTTTGAAACTCCTTGAATTTCTCCAAGGATTAAGCCTTGTGCATCAACAAATACACATACCCATATCCACTGAAATCATCAGTAAATTAATAAAGTACGAATACCCACCTCGTGCACTTGTGCTCAGAGGACCACACATGTCTATATGCACTAATGCTAACAGGTCAGTGGCTCTCTAGGCGACCTTGTTAAAAGATGCATTGGTCATCTTTCCAAGTAAACAATATTCGCATCTATCAATTGATTCACAATCAAATTTTTAGATAAGACAAGTTGTAGAGTTTCTTTATGTGATTCTTGTTAATATGACCTAAGTGACAATGCCATAAGAGGGTAGAGTTATCATCATTAGATTTGAGTCAGAATCTTTTTCTGTTTAGGTATGCTTTTGTTCCTAGCTGGAACCATACCCTTACCACTCACCTTTCTCTTGCCCTTGAACCTTTTCTTTTTCTTATCCATCCTGTTATACCCTGACACTGATAATACATCAAGAGCGCGCCTGATGTAAGTCTCAGCCGTCGATAGCATTAAATGCAACTCATTCAATGCCTTCACAATTCCCGCCATATTATAATTCATTATAAACATTGAAAAGCTCGGTGGCAGGGAATGTAATATGAGATCAGTGCAGAGTTCTTTGTCGATGGTAGAACTCAACTTCCCAAGTTGTTCTATTAATATCATGATCTTGTGAACGTGCGTACTAATTGAGGCGACTTCGCCATGCGACATTCAAAAAGTTCTTTAGCCACACGATATCTTTCACATCGCGTTTGCTCTTGAAACATATTCTTGAGCTCGCCAATCATATCGTATGCTTTCCAATACTCAAAATATTTTTGAAGATCGGGAATCATGGATACAAGCATGAGGCAGCTGACCTCATTAGCTTCATTGACTTTCTTCTTGTGCATATCCATCTCAGCACGAGAAGCTGTGATAGGTGAAAGTAAAGAAATAGGTACATACAGGACATGGTCTTTCTTTTGATGTTTTAGAACAATTTTCAGGTCATAGTACCAATCAGTGAAATTGGAACCATTGAGCTTGTTTTGTTCCATTACAAATGCGAGGGGATATGTGTTCGGAATCTTAGTTGTCATCATCTACAAAACATCAGATAAAATGCAAAGATTTAGTTCAGTTTCATATTGTGTATTCAGTTCAATAATAGTATTGAACCCTACTACATATATGATTATGTCCCTCTATGCAGTAGGTTTGAGATCCATATTTTACCAGCCCAAGCCAGCGTCGGCATGAAAACTTGGAATGAATTTATTTAGGTAAACCACCCCCGATTAATCACATGTCCTACATATGACTCTCGGTTTGTTAACTACACCCCGTGTATGTTAACTGATGTGAACCCTTGACAAACTTGTGTCAATATTTCACAAACAATCGATACTTAAAGAAAAGAAGAGGGACGAATTTGTTGTTCCTTATGGCTGATGAACACGATTTGTGTCACCCAACAAAAGTCACGAATTTTGTTGAAGGAGACGCCACAAACAACCCCCTGAAGGTATTAGGTGATACCAACCAAGAATCGAATGATAAGTCCCAAATACGATGCTATCTAACTCAACAAAAAGAGAGATAAATCGAAGAAGGTTTTAAAAACCAAAGGAGAATACTTCTCACAAAATTCAATCATAAAACTTGTGTCTAATA